>JAFMSR010000514.1:0-49985 GCA_022818135.1 Saxidomus purpurata
CCGCTGCCACCAGTGTAACATTTTCGGGGTTCGTGTTGAACTGGGCAATGTATAATCCAAGATTGTTCTGTATAAACTGAACTTATCAAGTTTTGGCAAAAACACTGCCCTGTTTTGCTGCCACCATCCAAGTTAGCTTGGAACCTTTTCGTGAAGGAACAATGAAGTTCAAGTTCTTCTACTACAATTTATTTCTCATTCATTCGTCACATCTATTCAAATATATTCTAAATAATTCATAAAGTACTTGTATGTTCTTCAGAAATTTGTCACGAGTAAGTTACTGCAAATTACTGTTAATCACTTTGATTACTTCCAATGAGATATACTGGCAACTTCTAATAACCTAGAAAACCAACTCTCGAAGACCCCTCTCACACCCAAGCGCCACCTTTTATACCAGCCACCATGAGCCCCCTTATTTGGAAAACTCTTTGTCTTGCAGTTTTGTGTGTAAAGATAGAGTAACTAAAAATACCTTAATACTTCACAGTTGTGTCTATTCTTAGATTCTTAACTCAGTCTAAAAATATAGCAGTATACAGTTCCTAAAAATAGGCAGCCTCCCTAGTTACTAAAAATATGCAGAATGCTTAGTTACTAAAAATATCCAATGCCAGAAATAGCCATTCTGTTGTATAATCAAGGAAGGTGCTTTCCCACAATCTAAAAATACTTGTGATACTAAAAATATCAGCCAATTTATTCTTAGAGGTTGTAGCAATGCTAAGATGATTGGCCTAATGCCAGTCTTTAAAATAATCTTCCATAGTCCAGCATTCACTAATTATAGAACTCAGATTATCTATTTTTGGAACAGGTCAAGGTGTTAGCTCAACCACTCACACTGTGGAAAATTACTCACAGAGAAACATGAGGTCTTTGGTTGTCTGCCAGAGACACAAATACTTCTAGTAATTCGTATTATTCATATCAAAAATACCATAACTAATGATCAGTAAAAAGAACAACCTGAACATCCCACAATAAATGAAAATTGCAACAATACATACAGGGATTTTCCAAGACCCAAAATAATTTGCTTAATGTAATAATCTAAACACACTTAAGCATTGATCATTCCAGTATATTCTCATTTCACGTATCTTGACACAGGTACAACTTACTTGTTACTAGATATGGTAATGAAATTGCAAATTCAAAAAGATATATCCGTCTGATTTAAGAGATATCCTATAAATTATTAGAGATACTGTTTCTTTTAATATAATTATATCTCATGTTTTGAAAGATATCCCCCAATACTACATTGATATCTCTTCGGTTAATTGAGATATATTTCCATCTAACTAAAATATCTCCGCTACTTAATAAAAACTATCCTTACAAAAGACATATCTGTTGTTAACCTAGGTATATTGGTTAAACATACAAATACCAACAGTCAACAGGTGATTCTCAAAATATACAATACTATTCCTGCCTCTATCCTTACAAAATCGTTTGCAGTCAAAATGTTTGTAAACAAAACAACACACATTTTTACGATTACTAAAAGTATCGTTACCGACCAATTAGTTAACATTGGCTAACTGTCAGTTTATTGCTGTAGACCAGTATAATAACACGAAATGTAAAACGGTCTGATAAAAATAGAAAGTGCATCCCGACCAGTTAATAAACTGTGGCTACCTTTCACTTTATTGCTTAAACATGACATGTCTGATTTTAATAGACTGTCAGTGACTGTACAATGATACTTCCATTCAAAAACAAAATGAAGTGTGATTGTAAATTTTAAACTATAAAAATCGAGTCATTTTAACGTAATGGACCCACTTTACCCGATACCGGAAGATACCGGCATGTTTGACCGATATCGGTTCTTATACTGGCCGAACAATAAACAATTTTCACTACCTATTAGACTTTACATAATGATATAAAATAATTTGACGTTTAACATGGATACAAGATAGAAATATCAATGTTTTGACAATTTTAAAGCTACACAATGAACAGTCGTTTAACCCATTCTTTATCGTAACTTCCTAGGCGATTTTCATAACATTTTGTTCAAAGAACTATACACTACTTCACCTACATGTAACATTTTCCAACCACGTATTTAATATAGCGGGCCGCTGCTGCAATAATATGTATCCATGTTTGGTTTATTGTATAATAACCCTGCGTTATTCTACCATGAACCAAAATTCCGATTATAACACATATGAACAAAATGAGAGAAGTATTTTCATCGAACGTAAAAACACTTACCTAGACTTTGCCGTTGAAGTTTCCTCACGCGAACGCTGTAAAGACGCTATTTTAACGAGAATGAAAACGCGGTGTTCAGATCTTTTATCAACATTAACTACAGTCTCATAGAAAAGAAAAAAAACTTTAATAATGTTCAAGTAAATGTAACAGTATTTTCATTTTCAGAAATGGTTCGAATTTTCAAGGGACGCAAAAACGTTTCAAGTTACGAAAAAGATACTAACGAGCAGTAGATAAATGACGTCACCGTTTATTTTGATAAACTACGGCACTGTATAAACAAAAGCAACAACAACAAAACAATAAATAAAGCCAGTGTGAATGGTATCGTAACATTGATCAAGTCAAGTGGACGTGTGCCATCCATTGGATCCATCCGCTTTACCTCTGGCCGGGACAACCATGTCAATCACAGTATGCCATGTAAAGGATAAATTGAACAGCCAAAACACGATGCGCGCTCAGCGTCGTTCAAGATTGGTTTATTGCACAATAACCCAAATATTATTTGTTCTACATGCATGTAGGTTATTCGCTGGTCATGTTAGAAATTATATTCTACATGTGAAGGACAGGTAAGTTCGTGTCGGCGAGCGGACGGACGTATGAAAGGACTGACATAATCTATATATCTTTATTTATAACATAAACATGTTATAGCAGGCAGCTATGCTATGTGATGATTATGCCAACTGTACATGTTGTGTGTCCGCACAAACATATGACTTGTTTTGAATCACTGCATGATACAAAGTCTGTGAAATGTAGTGATCAAGAGTGCTAGGTTAAATAAGAAAAACAATATGAGGTATGTTTTTTATTTAAATTAGGCGAATTTATTATATTTTTTTGTACTATTTATTGTCAGTTAACGTAGTCTAACGTAGCTCATTCGATTCATGCTGTTTGAGATGAGCGTTGATTTGAAAATGTTGCTTTATAATCTCTCCCCCTACGTTAGAAGAGGTCAGCAGTCGGTAGAGCTTTGGTTTTCGCTCAATAACTAAAGAGGAATTTTACTTAGATGTCTCAAACAATGTAGCAAAATTTGTCATGAACAGTAAATGAAGCGTATGAATGTTGACGTGCCTGAGTCAAACGTCAAGGTCACAGTCACCCGACATTTAAAAACGGCTTCCGCTTAATGCTCTGAAAAGAGTTTGATTTATAGATCTTAAACTGAGTAGCAACATGGAACATGGCCAGAAGACGGACCTAATTAATGTTGAGGTCATTGGGTCGAAAATCAAAGTCATACTGACCCTACATTTAAAAACGGCTTTCGCTTAATGCTTTGGAAAGAGTTTGACTTACAGATCTTAAACTGAGTAGCAACATTGAACTTGGCCAGAAGATGGACCTTAGTAATTTTGAGCTAACTGGGTCGAGAGTCAATGTAACAGTGATTTGACAGTTAGAAATGATTCGCGCCCAATAACCTTTGAATGATTTGACCTCGAGGTATCACACTTGGTAGGGACATTGGTCATTGAAAGTGGATGAAATATATTGAGAGCTTACTGGGTCAAAGGTCAAGGTTGCAGTGACCTTGCATTTAAAAATTGTTTCTGTGAATAACTTACCAATAACTGAAGAATGCTCTGACAAATGTCTTAAAATTTTCTAAGATTAAAGTAGATGAAGAGTAAATAATCTACATGGATTTTGGGACCACGAGATCAAATGACAAAGTCGCAGTAACATTAGGTTAAAGCTACTGTTTCCATTTAATTACTCAACAACTTTTTGGGGGAGGGGGCACACATTTCTTGTTACTTTTGGATTAGTTATAATTGTAATTATGAATTTACTTACACGTAACAGAAAAGCAGGACTTTCATTTTACATCATACTGTATGACTACATTTTGAACAAACATTTAAAACGAATTTAAACGAAAATTTCATTGAAAAAAAAAACCCAACAAGTGAACATATATTGTACTTATATGTCACATGGCTTAGCTTTTAGCCTGCTGATAGAAATATCACCTTATCAGTTATACATTGCCCGTGCTCCTTACAGAAAAGTGATAATAGAAGTTTTATTTAGTTTCATTTAGCTTCACGACAGGTGAAAAGGTCGTATTGTCGTTAACCTCTACGACTACTTAATCAAAGGATGAACCTGCTAATAGAACAATATGTCTGCTTTTCATATCTGCGTAAAACATACAGAGTCAAAGACGACAGAGGACGATTTCAAACTAAAGGTTACACGAGGGATCCAAGTCTGATTGCCAATGTCTGAGTTCATATTTATATGGTTTGAACAGTTTGATACATCAGTAAACACTTTATCATGGTCAACATAAGCTATCTGCGTTAAAATGTAGGTCTGTCATTTCTGCTAGACAACATTACACTTTTATCTTTTTCGTGTCAAATCGAATGCCAGACGGTTGACTTTCTAAATTTAAAAATTGAGTTAAAATGTATGACTGTTGTGGAAACGAAACATACGTCAAAACGT
Organism: Saxidomus purpurata; assembly: GCA_022818135.1. NCBI lineage: Eukaryota > Metazoa > Mollusca > Bivalvia > Venerida > Veneridae > Saxidomus > Saxidomus purpurata. The sequence continues at coordinate 4,717 of JAFMSR010000514.1, forward strand.
AGACGATATGTAGAGTATATATATCCCTCATTCATTCTTTTACACATATACGTAAATATCCTTGAGGTAAAGCTATTATCCGAAATGCGTCTGTTTGTGATTTTTGCAGTACTACTTGTTGCAGGTAATGTCACTAAATTTCACTTTTATATGACTTGTTCATATTGTTCTGATAGTTATATGTACTAATGTCTCATTAATTTCATATCATTAAAACATAATGTTTTGGTAAATATGGAAGTCGACTCGACATAAAGCTAATGATGTTATTCTAGTATAGTGTCCTTGTTTAATGCATTAAACATTCTCTTAACGAGATCACATAGGATACAAGGTATATGTAAAAAGAAAACACTTCTTTTGGTAGATTTAAGTGGTAGCAGGCATTTTAGATTTGCACAAAGGTTAATTAAGCTTACGTCTTTAAAAATGTCTCGATAATCATTTGAATAAAACACGTGTCTCTTTCTACACATCACTTTAGCTCACCTGACCACAAAATGGTCATGGTGAGCTTTTTGGATCGTTGAAAGCCCGTCGTCCATCGTACGTCGATCCTTCCACAATGAAACTTTAACACAAAGAATATGGCTACAAGATTACTGATGACTTCAATTATGGGTTGGATCGCATCGGTACTTCCTGAATTATGGCCCCTGATTCAACAAAACATTCAATATTGAACCATGTTTACACTCTAGGACTCTCGGAATAGTTCTTCTAGAGTTATGGCCCCTGATTTAACAAAACTTGTAATATTTGAATTAAATGTTTTACATAGACTTATATAGGAAAACCTTTAAACTTCTTGTCCTGCAAATCCACTTGGCCTAGAGCTTAAATATTTTGTATGTAGCATTATTGTCAAGTGGACCTGTACAAAGCTTATTCAAATCATGCTCCTGGGGTCAAAATTGATCACCAAAACCGGAGGGGGGCCTTGTCTGTATATAGAGTTATAGGAAAATAGCTTCGTGTGAGCTCCTACAGCTACCAGCGGCTTACCGAGCAGCAAGTGACTTCCTTAGTAACCAGTGACTTCCCCTAGCTTCGGTTGGTGCACTGGTACTCAGGTGTGCGATATAGGGTCATCATTTAATTTATATTTTATGGTTTAGTTTAGCAACATCTAATTATAATGCTGCTTATTTTATCTTTTTTTTTCATAAATAAATCCATTCCAGCAACATCTAATACAGAGTCGTTAGAATGTTGCTTATTTAATCTTCAGTATGTAAAAGAGATCGGTACCTAGATTTCGTAGTATTAAATCCTGTCAACTTTTATATTTATGCAGTGTGAAGGCGCCAAATATCAAAGGGTGAGTTAAATGTACACACTGACCTGGAATCGAACCCGGTACCCTTTACTTACAGGGCAAATGTTCTCTAGACCAAGCTACATATTTATTCCACAATTATGATTAAGTCTATACCGTGACATTTGCATCAAGAAAACAAAATTAATCTTTGTTTTTCTTATTAAATATGTAACTCAAAATATTGACCGTTTACACTGGCAGGGAACACTTAATATTAACATTAGTTTGGAGGTAACAACATATAATGTTGATAGCTATGGACTATTTACATACTTAATATAACACCATGTATGAAAGATTGAAAACGCAAGAGTATTTTATTGACTTTTTTGTGCGCTTTTTTCCAATTAAAAGGTGCCTCACAGAGAAATGGTTTCAATCCAGAAATACTTGTCATTTTACTGGCGATTTAAAGATTACCAACTTCCGATTAAAAGCTAGATGTATATGGCTCAGGGGCATAAACCATTAAACATCTCCTTTAAAATCATTGTCATAAGAATCTTTTTTATGAAGTTTTGTTTGAAAAAAAAACATAATTTACATATACAGGCAGATAGGCAGATCGTTTCTCGAATGCGGCTCCATCGTTTAGGCTGCCCGGGCACTGAAACATTTTCTTTCCATTCAACAGACAGCTCTTCACCATGAAATCCTTTCCCGTCATTAAAACATTTCTGCATTAATGAATTATGGTATTATGATCTTAAAGGTCAAACAATCACGGTGGTGCGACGTGTTGCAGAGAGACAAGACCAAGTTGTCCGAGTTTACTTCAAAATACGTTTCATTAAGTATATCAGGTGTTCATTGGATAAAGATCTTGCACATGCTCAATTAGCAATTCTTTAGAAATAATAAAATATTTTAACAATTTGCCTTAAACATGTTCATGTACCGTAAAGATTCTCAATGTTGAGCTATTTTCAGTCTTCAGCAAAATGTTTTGTTTTGAATCGCGTTTAGGCCAGTGTTAGTGATTGGGTTTTGCATTTCTGAAAAAAGCCAGTACACGCTGTAAATATACGACAGCCTTTCCGGCGTTAAATATGATAGTAATATATACATAAATGAGTAGAACGAGTTTGCATACGTATTTACACTAAACGTAGAAGTACGATTTACGTTATAATAGACAGGCTACATGTGCAGGTACATCTTTGTATATTTCCATGGAAAGGTAGTGATGAATGCTTCATATCCTCAACATTTTAAGTCTTTAAATGTAAATCCTAATTGTTTCAAACTTTTTGAATAACTTTATGTCATATTAAGACGTATAGTACATGTGCATAACAATTTCATCATTAGCATTCCAACATAGCAAGTTAATATAGACCACATTCTGTCAACATGAAATGGACGTAGAGTTGTTTTTATACTTTCTAGCTCTGGTTCATGCAGAGAAGTGTACAAATCCACAGGAATGCTATCAAAACAAAATTACAACATGTTCAAGCGGTTCACACTTAACATGTGTACCCAATGTAGATCTGTGTATTTGCATTTTCGCTCCAGTTGATGTTGGTAAGTAAAGGCAATTTTATATATACATAAATATACAGTCTTAAGGTTTAAAATCCTGAAAATGCCGGAAAAGGCAATATATAATGAATAGAATAAAAAATGACTTGATATGGCTTTAAAATAAAGATTTAATTAACAAAACTAGCTGTGCTACGCGTTTCATACGATTCATCAGGCACAACTATAGTGATGAATGGTATGGAACGCGTAGCACAGTTAATTTGTTAATTAAATCTTTATTTTAAAGCAATATCAAGTCATTTTTATTTTATTCTTTATATGATTATATGAATATGTGTGTACATTTCACACATTTTTGACCAAATGTAATGTACCAGGTTTAAGTTTGACAAAACATTACTTCCGAAAATTGCAGATACTTCCGCTGCGTCATTGTACAATTCATAAAATTTTTATGTAAGTCAAAACTATAATTTGTCGTCCATTAACCAAAGTGAAGTCAATAAATGGCAGATAAAGCCCTTTCTTTCAAAATGTAAGATACATGATTTCTGAACAGTTTTATAACAAGCCGACCAGGATTGTCCTGTATTGCTCAATACATACAACTTATGAAGCTTTTCAACAAAACTTCAGAGTTTGAATAGATGTTGCAACGGAGTACCCCGAAACATATATACAAAATAAATTGAGTTAGCGAGTCCAAGGTTTCCCACTTTATTTGGAAACGGTGATAGTTTTTTAATGAATCAAATGTGTTAAAGTTCATCTGACTATATGTGTTATGTGCTTTCGTTTTCAGGAGTTCCCTGTGTAGCAAGACTCGACTGCACTACATGCACAAATGGGACACAACCACACTGTATAGACAAAATCTGTCATTGTTCGAAATATTAGATAATCTAAATTAAACCATATTATCCATCTACATTTTATTTAGTTTTTTGTTTTCAATCTGTACCATTTTGTCGTGAACATTTGTTGCATTTAACTTAAGAAATATTGGTTTAGTTAGCAATTATTATTCTGAACGATTCTTATCGCAGTACAACTGATTGTAGAAATGGTACTATAATTCAAATTAATGTAGCTTTTGATAAACGTCTGTTAAAAAAAACACTACAAACCTCTCCGCCTGTCATTAAATGTCTAACTTTTCTAGCATTTTATTTATAAAAGATATGCAATGGTGCCAATGCAGATATGCAATGACAGTTTCACTACACCCATACATAGATAGATAATGTCATTTAAGTGCGCACGTCTTAATCGTTTCGCATTGTCCTGGTACATAGTATTATATGACAACATGTTTGTTTCATAGTCTAATAAAGTTTTCTAATCTATATGATAATACATACAATTCTGTATTTTACTACTGGTATTGTATGAACATACAATATTACAAACAACTAGCTTGATTAAATGTAAGCTATTTCCACATCACAAAACTACGTCCTTCATAGCCCTAACGGAGTTTACTTTTGAACTTACATCAAAACATAAGATTCAATTTATCATATATTGTAGTGTTGTAGCGTCCTGAGTTAATTCACTGTATAACGTTCATGTTGTCTTAGCATTTCTTCGTTTTGCCTATTTGATGAGATGTATTTATTGTTTTCAACACCTTTCGAGCCCTGCAATGTGTAAAAAGCTGTACTAACACATCTTAATTAAAAATACGCATTGCAAAAGGTAACTTAAGTTATGTCGTCAGGCACCTCCAAGTGAAAAAAAGGTCAATCTGTTTTTTAAATAATCCACCGGTCAATAGTCATAGAATTGGTTTAAAATTGACCGATCTGTATTGTTATCTCTATACGAATGATACTGTAATCAATTAGTTTATTTTGATAAAACTGCAGTAAGACGAAATAGTTCTCTTCGCTATAAGCAGACGGCTTATCTGTAATAACATAAAATAATGAAGAAACTTACTGATTGGTTTCGATCTTTCTTGAAACTTTGTGACTTTTCTTCCTGTAAATATAACAATATGCAAATGGTTGGTCCATACAAAACAATACATATGGCACCTCAGTTCTAACCAAAAGTAGTAAATATACTTTCCGCCATATCGATTTATCGAGTACAAAGGCATTCAAAGTGTTATTTAAAAGTATAAATTTACACAGATAAAGACATTACAATCAAGTAGACTTTATCTAAAAGATGCACTTTAAAACCATATGTTAAGCTAGATAACAATAGCAATTATTGCTGACATACATGTATCAAGATACATTATACCTTACATACCTTTGTGTGCCTAAACTCTGAAGAGAACGTTTCCAAAGTCTTCCTTCTCTCTTTCCGGAGTTTAAGGGCTTCTCTAATCTGAGTTGTTACACATATAAATAAATATTGTGTATTTGTGAATGTATATATATTATATCATTGAAAGGAAGTATAAAGTAAATAGTTAAATCTGCAGGCGGTGAAAAGAACAGAGCTGCATAAAGTTATTGTTTTATATAACTAAAAAACAGATTTAAACATGACATATATTAGCAAATTTCTAGAGAAATAAAACTGTGACGAATCCAAAGCTAATTAACAAAGTATAAATTGGATTTCATTATAAAACATAGCGATAGGGAAGGCGGTTGCCATTACAGTTTAAGCACTCTCACCTGTCTGTTGAAGACACAATGGAACAAGAAAATAAGAAGACCCTGAAAGTGAAATCATTATTGGATATGAAATATCATGTGTCTACATAAAACATAATCATAGTCTAAGAGTAGAAAGAGGAAAGACAAAAAAACTTACAAGAATTGATCACAGCATGAATGATATTCTACTTAACGTTGAGAATCATACGCACTTATTACCTGAACTGTTTTGTGTTCAGAGTTTATTTGCTTAAACAGAACAAAATATTGTATTTTAAGTAAGTATATAAAGTCTGCCATGACCTTACCTGTAATGTATTGCAAATACAGAACAAATATTGCAGTATGAATAGATTGCTGTTAACTGATAATATCCCGAAAAGCCACGTTAGTCCCATTATAGGAAGTAACACACATAGGCTCCGAACGCTTGTCCTAAAATGATAAAGATATGGTAAACATATATACGATATTAATACTACATGGACACTACGTTAAACTGACCTACAGATTTAACTACAGAAACACAACATCTTTAAACAACCATGACAAAACCGGTAAAATAAAAAAGAAACAGTTATCATCTACCTTTTTTTTAGTTCAAAAGTGATGCATGTTGTCACCAACTTCAACAAAATCAGTTTTATCCCACTTTAATTCAATGGTCAATAGCTCAAATAAGAGAGGGTTATCGGGATTTTCCAAGACAATAGATCTTTAAATTGGCACTTTAAGAAATAAAGTTCACGAATCTTATTTTATTATGGCAGAAGTTTTGTTCAGTTGGTAAATTTCCAATATACCCCTAACACTAATTTAGTTGTAAACATTTAGATAAATAAGTAGAACGAAACAAGTTATTTAATCCTAAAAGTATAATTTCGTACTTAATTCTCATTATCGATGTCTTCGACTTCACAACTGTTGATGACGTAATTTTCTTGAAAACGACTGCTATGATAACAACATTGACCTAAAACGCCAAATAAAGAACATAAAATCATATAAATAACGTGTTGTCTTAAATCATGTTGTATATGTGGCAAAATAATATCTTTGAATATCGAATCAAATTTCTAATGACGCATTTTCACTATCAAAATGAATTGTTGCATATATCACATGAAAAATTGCTTCTTGTACTTTTTTATGGGTCACAATCATTTTCTGAGATACCTACGTACAAATAAAATGATATCATAAGACGTAACGGACAACAGTTATGAATATGATTATTGTAAACCTTTTTTTCAACACTTTAGATATTCTTTATAAATCACTCAATTTGATCGCATTTAAAATCACATTATAAGGCTCTTTGTAGTGAATTGCTTTATTGTAATGACCTGAAAAGCTGGGACTCACAACAAAACGTATAAAATTGCCTAGCATTTTTCTGAAAGTGTTCCATACAGTAGCTGTGATCATTGATTCACAAGCGGAACGAAAAATTAAAATATTTAAAGATTTACATGTACTTACAAATATTACGAATAATACTGGACCTATAAATGACCATATAAGTCCAGAATCTATATCAAGCCAACAGCTGAAAATAGAAGACAAGTCAGATAGCTCATGCAATAGCTTTCCCTCTTCTTTTCAGTATCCGTTCTTATTCCAAAGCGTGCATATGTCCATTCTCAGACATCAACGTCATTTATCATTTATTTGGACTAAAAGTACTTCAAACAGAATTTTAACAAAAAGATATACCAATAACAGATTTTATGAAATGATTTATCGACATGTACCAAAAATACACCGTACGGCAATAGGCTGAAAAGCTTACAGTCTGCTAGACTGAGCGGAGGATTCATACACACGATGTGTTTCCTCCAATGACATGCATCTGGTTTAACTTAAGTTGATACGAACTTCATGAATGTGAAACGCAGACCACATAACACATAAGAAGATTACAAAATTTTATACGGTTATTTACGAGATTAAAACCACAAACTTGTCCTGGGAAAATCAAATAATAGTAAATGGCTATTAATGGCTACATATATTACGACAAAGAATCAGAAATATATTAGTTCACGCAAATACATGCGCACACATGAAGTTGTCAATTAGATAAAAAGCGGATAAATCATGGGCCATATCTAAGGAAGAGAATAACCTTTTACAATTATAACTAGGTTGTAACCCGTTTGTGGATAGTCAACAAAACTGTTGCTTTCAATTCATGCGATGCGTCAAAAGCATACAAATGAAATAAACATTAAATTAAAATCTCCTTTTAGTGAATATTATTCGAAAGCGTCTTGTTTATCCTTCTCTTACTTCATAATTCTGAATCATTGTAAGAGCAAATTTCAACGAGTACTATACCTTTGGTAAGGACGATACTTTTTAAATGTGTGTGCAATTCAAATGAGTGTAAGTAAATGCCAATCCATTCATGTTAGTGAAACAAAAATCTACAAACAAGTATTTAAAGAGTTTTTACAATGTATCACTGCATACCTAGATGATATATATAGACGTTTCCAGAGTTGTTACCAAGAAATGATAACAGACGGACACACCTCAAAACGCGAGTGTCGACATATTCGATCTTAGACAAACACTATAATTGCGCATCATCATTTTACTGAACATAAAAATCGTCTGAATGCAGACATTTATACTCCTTTTCGAGAGCTGTGTATTAAAAAAATGACATTAAAGATACGATTTTGATCAAAAAGAAATAAGGAATTATCAGCAAAGAGACGTGCGGGATACTTACAAACGGTCATTCCCATACCCTTCTGTTTTTGTCACACCCATAGACACTCCAACACTTATAGCTGGCACCACTGGCAAAAGATCAAACAGACAGACATGTTGTAAGTGTGTTTATCTATTGAAACAAACTGAGTAGTCACGTGATATGCGAGAATGTCAAACAAAACTGGCTCCAGTACTGTGACAGCGGTCACAAAGAATAAACAATGACGAACAGTGCTACGTTCGGGTAAATCACTTCGTACATTTTTAGCATCGGATTTTTAATAATAAGATACAGAAATGTACACTTACACCACGCAAATGGCAAAAGCTTTTGGACGGGAAACTTGGTACCAAACACTTGTATTACACTCAGAAGAATTTCCATTCCGATCAACAGCATCAAGAAGAATACGGCCAAGAATAGATACTGGATGAGCGCTGCAATTGCCGCACATGCTTCCTGAAATAATCGTGCAATTTAAAAATAACGAAATAAACAATATACCTAAAACAATGCCTTCGGGAATACAAATAATCCAATATCTAACGGAGATCAATTTTGTTTCGGGCAACATACCAGGCTATAGTAGCTTACACAATAATGCAATTTTCGATTTATTTAAAAGAAAACCGAAATTTCTATCCTTACTGCATCATGTGCAGCTCTATATTATATTTATCTGGTTGTATTCATCCCTTAAACTTGCTTAAACACGAATTAAAGGCAATATCAGGTGCAAATATTTTAAAAATGAGCTTTGTTACAAAACAATCTTATTTTCAAAAATAGTTTGCATTTGATGTCGGCATTGTAATGGGTATACATAACGAGATTGGATGCATGTTAAATCATATGGTAACGCTTACTGGACTTTCTGTTCTGTTCACTCCTGCTAGAAAGATACCCAGAGCAAGGAACAGGGCTACACATAAATGCATCAAGGTAATCGTTCGAATACTGCGTACAACTCTGAAAGTAGAATCCATGTGTAGTAAACAATAAAATCAAATGGCTCGACGAGCTTTGTATGTATTTTTATTTAACTTATCGGAATTCATATATAAAATATATTTTTCATATCGATATTTCTTAAATAATTGAATAGGGTAAAAGGTTCTTAGTATAACTGCATTTGCTTATATTGAACACTTGGTACATCATATAAACTATTTCATATTGTCTTCAAAATATAAGCAGTTAACACAAAATAAATGCAGTATAACAAACTTTTGAATAGCTTTAAAATGGTAGTTATCAGTAGTGACAAACCATTATATACTTAATCGAGGGGAGGACTCTGTGATGGGCAGTTTTTAAATCCCACTGGGACGAAACTGTTTTGATTTCTGTCCTCTGGCCTGTTTCGTCGGGCCCTTAAGGGTGTTTCTCTTGGTGCTCTGCCTTCTGCAAAGGCATTGAGTACATACGTTTTTTGGTTCTCAAGGTTTGCTTTTTATATATTCATACACGAGCATTTTTGTGTTTTACATACCATGCCTTTTGTTTCCATTGCGTGTGTTAGAGATTCACCTAGCAGGGATTACTTTTATTTACACTGTCCTGTGACTTTGGAACATGGTGGGGGTAAGAGTGAGGTTGGGTGCGCACCATAAACCGGTTTAAGCTCCCCAGTGGTGTTTTTGCCACTGACCGTTCCAAGGCGGTGCCCCACTGTGTTCCTTTAATTGTTCGTTTTGTCCTCGTGTGTTTGCTTTGTATGCTAGTGTGTGTTGGTAGTGTATATGTGTGTGTGTACATGATTGTGTGTGTGTGCCGTGTGTGTGTGTGTGTGTGTGTGTGTGTGTGTGTGTGTGTTGGTGGTGTGCACTTCTGGGTGCTGTGGGGCTCGTTTTGGGGAGGCTGCGTTTTTGGTACGTGGCATTCCCTGTTTGATATTATTTTTGTTTTTTTACTCTACATATTACGATGAGTAGAAGTAGCTCGGATATGTAATGCAGCATACCTCCAAACCAAGCAGTGTGCAGCAATTGTAAGTATTAGACACACCATTGATATGGCACAACCTACAGCTGATATGATACCTAAAATCTTGGAATGTTTTCCTGACTGAAATAATAAATACAAATTTAGCAGAGCAAAAAGGCAAAACAGATCAAGATCCTTTGAAATGTTATTTTTATTGTAAACATGCTTCATCTCTGAATGTATTATTCTGTATGAGAATAGCTAGTGTAGACACATATCTTTTATGTCCATTGTTCATTTAGAAGGAAACGTCTACTGAAAGTGACCATGTATATAATTATAGTGTATTTCAAAGTTGTACTTTATTTTTTCTAGTTCATGTATTACGTACATTATATCATGTATTGGTAACATAATTGAAATGAACCGACAATTATTTTTGTTGTGTAGATCTATTAATTTTATTCATTTCTCCATATAAAATATGAGTTTTAAAATGTCTCTATTCTTCTAAGAGCATTATGTCGTATGAGAATCGAAATAACATATACGTAGACAATTATATTATTACCAATGGGTTTGTCATTCTTATGCATTATGCTCGTGCACACGGTCTGCAACTCAAAGTTTCCATACAAGTAGCAGAGCATTAGTTAAATCATTAATTGTCAAACCAAACTAGGACTGATAATAAAATAACATTTACTTACAATGTAAGATGGACTCATAAGAATTGCAAAGTTAGTAAGATGTGTACATTCACATGTCGCTGTTTCATTTGTTATTTCAACAAGAACACACCCAGTAGGCGACCATGCTCCTTTTCCACCAGACACATTGCTGGAAAGAAGACAATGCATAGGCAAGTTTGAAAACCTTTAAGATTGTCAAAGTCAAAACAAAGAAAATCGGATTTGTCTTAATTTTTCATTACTTGCTTAAGATATGTACATAATGACTTACGTTATTTTGAAATCCCAAAATACACAGATTGGATCAGTCAAGTTTGCCTGGAAACAAAATAGAATATTAGAGTTGAATCGAAATCTGACTGATAGGTGGTCGTTGTTTGTGATATCAAAATATCTCAGAACTTGTGCTTTATATGCAAATTCACCTGTATTGAAACGAGAACTCGCTGTTCCACTGTGTTATATTTTAAAATTTTAGTCAGGACTCATTGATACTTTACTCTGAAAAGGCCAATGAATAAGAATTACATTTAGAGGCATTTGTTAGTTCTTGTACTTCGGCCATTTGTTGTTAGTATAATTATACATAACAAAATATAAACAATGTTTAAACTACAAGAAAATGGTGAACGGATCCCAGATGTTGGACGACTAATGGATTGTACTAACGATATATCACTTTCAACAAAAGAGCCCTTGTGATCTAACGATTACGTAATGGCTATATAAAATAAATGAGAAATGTATATACATGTACCTACATTTAACAGTTTCAGAGTGACTCGAACTGGTGGATTCAAGTTGTCATAAATCACGCCTGTTTTTGATTGTAATTGAATGGAAATAACGTCCGAATTCACCTCTTGTCCATTAGAAAAGTCTGCCACAAGTCTGATTTAAGTACAAAAAATTGCATCATATACATAAAATGAATTCAAATAGAAATCTTTTTTATCATTCTTGGTATTAACAAAGTGAGGATCTAAGTATTACATATAACATTAAGTGGAATGATGCACATTTGATCAAGTAATAATCAAGCTTAAAGAGGTGTGTGTAATAGCTTTTAACCCAATATACCAAACCCTTCCTGCTACCAGTACGAAATAATAACTTTCCAAATATTACTTTTCCTATTTAGACTGGGAGAGTCAATTAAAAAAAAAACTGTATGCAGGAGTTGCTTCCCTTCCACTGCCAAAATCTCCACCAAATAATTGCATCATATACATAAAATGAATTCAATTAGAAATCTTTTTTATCATTCTTGGTATTAACAAAGTGAGGATCTAAGTATTACATATAACATTAAGTGGAATTATGCACATTTGATCAAGTAATAATCAAGCTTAAAGAGGTGTGTGTAATAGCTTTTAACCCAATATACCAAACCCATCCTGCTACCAGTACGAAATAATAACTTTCCAAATATAACTTTTCCTATTTAGACTGGGAGAGTCAATTAAAAAAAAAACTGCATGCAGGAGTTGCTTCCCTTCCACTGCCAAAATCTCTACCAACAACAACACAAACACAAGGGAGATCACTATGAGGAAAGGAACTATTTTTTATCAGTCCATTTTTTTGTTTCTAAAGCACCAACTTCAAATACTAATGCGGCGCTATTATTAGTTTAAAACATTTAAATACACAGCAACCGGAAATTGCTTTTATAAAACTGTCAACAAAAATACACTTTGTGCAGCAAGATGCGCAATTATGCGCATTATATTTATTATATTGGTTTACTACATCATTTAAAATAGCTATAGTTTAGCAGTCTAAGTTACCCTCCACTTTCGACTTGTTTTTCCAGTATATCTCCAATTGAGTTGTAAACAGAGCCACCAAAGCAAATATCGGTGATCCCTAGAATATCGAGTATATAATAAACCCTTTTTCATGACATTTGCTATGAATTTTTGAAATTACTCAACTTTGAAAAGGTCAACAGAATTTTAGAGTACAATTTTTGCCGTGTATAATATATGTTCTTTTAATCAGGCTAATTACATAAATGAATAAAAAACATGACATAATTGGAAATGCAGTCTTCGATGAAATAGCGAGACTAAAATCTTATACGAAAAATAAATTTACGATCCGCAGTCGAGATCTCTTTGTCTAATATATTAAATATAAATTACCTTTATCTGTAAGTGTGTCTCCCTGAATATTTATGGCTGATCCGATTTGCTTATTTGTCGGAAAATTTAAAATGCCCGACTTCCTTCCAACTTCAGTGTCTAAAGTAAGTATAAACAAATTGCGTCTTAAAAAGAACGACCTAAATAAACTGAAACAGTAAATCAACGTTTAAAAAAGGTACATTGTAACTACGTTACTTTTGTCTTGCATGTATAATTGGTCTCCTAACGCTGATATTTGATAGAATGTGGAACTACATAAGTTTCATTGTCTTTTTAATATACATGAAATTTGTGTATTCGTGAGAACTTCCTAAAAGTATTAAGTAAGCGTTTGGGGACTACATTTATCCAGGCACTCGTAGGCATTAATTGTAGATTATACACTTAATTTTGCTTACGTCCCTGTCATCTTGATGGTCGATTGCTTGTCTTATAACTTAGTTATCATCAGTCGAGTATTTAAAGCGCGCTGATAAAATATGTTATTAACACTTCATGGGCAATCTTACACAAATGATCATTTTCTATTTCATTGACTTCTCCGTTGTTGAGACCGTTGCACTTGATTTCTACAAGAACAGCTACATATCTGTCAACGAGTTCTAGCACTGCACTTCCTTCTACCTGTGTCTGTGTTAAAATGTATTTAATAAAGTTAAACAAATAATATTAATAAATAAAAAGGAATTCAAATACTGAATCAAAACAGTTGTAAATCAAACCATCTGCAGTATATAAGGCTATAAGTGTTAAAATCATATAAGATACAGGTTTAAATAATATTCCTATTTATTCCTTAATGTATTCGCTTTTACATAGAACCGTAGCTATTCCATATGTGGATGACAGATACTTTATTTTGTAACTGTATATCTTGATTAATGTAGTAACAATATCATTGTGATAAGATCTACAATAGAAATATATTTAACAGGTTATGAATAAATGTCTTTGAACTAAATAAATTTCAAACTTTCTCGTGCATTTTATTAAAAACTTACTTCATTCCAACTTTCTGCATTGTCCGGCATGATAAGGTTATTCATGGTCTCATAGAAATACTGGAAATAGAATTTGAAACCACTTTAATCACCGTAGTTAAGATGTTGCACGCTGATATCCACTGTACTGCCGTGTTTGCGGAATTCCATATTTTGTGTTTTATGTAATGTTTTCTGTCTTAAGGAAGACAATAGAAACAAATATTTAATCTAAGACTACATTTATCTTTTAACTACTGTGAAAAGCGTTACTATTGCAACAAAGACTAAATCAAATATGTAATCTATAACGCAATATATCTCATCATAGTACTTAATCTTGCATACCGGATCGGAGATTCCGCAATTTTTAAAAATATGCCCCTCGTGAATTACTTGTGACGTAACGTTATAAACATTGTGACGTCACTTTCCCAAACACAGCATCAGCAAAACAGAGCCTCGTGCCCTCAACGACGGATATTTCGATCTGAAACGCGTTGCTGTGAACGATGGGCCTATCAGAATATTATGATCTGAATAAATATTCAGGTTGTTGCAAAGTCTTTGTCAACTTTTTTCAGACTTTGTTTGATTAAGGTGACAACAATCTTACAGGAAAGAATGGCTATTAACTCCGAGTTAAATGCCTCAAATTTTAACTAAAAACAGATTATTACAAACACACACATGACTACAACATGTCTTGATTTTTCGTCATATAGAAAAGATCTTCAAAAAAATCAATCTATGTTTTATATCATGTATTGAATTTGTATAGTTTTAGGCACAAACAAAAGGTACCAACCTCTGTACCGTTTTCTGTTACATTCGTTGTAGTTTCAATAATTCCAACAACATCTTGCAATAAATCTATAACATTCGCAATACCATCTCCGTCTACTTTAATGTTAGTTATTTCTGTGAGGTTCTTTGAAATATCTTCAAGTTCATGAGATATATCGTCGGTAGAGGTGGACAAGAGCTCTAACTGTATAATATACAAGTACGGATTGTTAGCTTGCATAAATATTATAGTAGACGCTTGTGATAGGTTATTACAATGTGTCTACTTTATTTATCCTCGACTGCGAAAATCTTCAATTTAGAAAAGAAAAAGAGAGGCAATATGGAATTTATGCATTTTACTCAATAAGCAAAAAGTGTCAATATAATATTTTGAATTCAAAACGTGCATATTATCCCTTTGTCAACCTTTCTTAGTCATATCTTGTCTAACAACAATTTATATTATACAATCAAAGTATGAATCTTAAATTTGATGCGCTCTGATAACACACTAATATTTCATTATCAGTTATATAGACAATATATTGATTTCTTTTATCCCATCATGAAACTTTCGAGATATTCAACGATTATTGTTAACCAACTTATTATTGAATAAGAAGCAAAGGAAATAAAACAATACACTGTAAATTAAGAATCAGCAGTAAAATATTTGCCTGCTGCTTCAGTTCTTTGAACACGTCTTCTTTTATTTTACATTGACTAGAAACAGCTCCCCACACACCATTTGAATCACAAACCCTCGAAACATTTCCTGAAAATGTTAAAACATTTGTCAGTGTTGTTTTTGAAAACATTTTTACGGACACTCTGTTAATATACTGTTCATAATTCATTGGAATGTTCATTTTCACCTGTCATACTAGGTTTAAACAGGCTCATACAGGATCACAAGAAATTAGGAAAACACTTTAGATATTAATTTAATACATTTTAAAGAAGATAAAACAGCATCATTCAATTGTACTATCCATAATAACTTTACAATTGTACTTTCTTTAAAACTAAATATGTACGTGTTTAACAGTTTTTCACAGATAACCAACGCCGACAGTTACCTTGGTACAGATCTTGACATTCTACAAAAGATATGCGTCCTGTTTTTGTCACGGGCCATATTCCGTAACCATCTGTCAGCAGGTTACACCCGGCTGTAAAAGTATAAAAAAGACAAGATTTTTTATGTTTCAGACTGGTATTCAAAGTATGCGATCCAAAGAGGACAACATGTTTGAAATCGTTCAATTAATATAACAACCCAGTCAGGTCGCGCTAATCTAATCCTTTTTTTTCTACAATAGACGACCATATGTTTCTGATAGAATTACTATTTTTGTAAAAGGTTTTATCATTTCAATTATATCAAAATAAAACGTCAAATCTCGTTCTTTTAGGAGTACATGTAGTGTATACATAACTGCTATATGGAGTACATATCAATTATACAAAAACATTCACACACATGTAAGACACAAAATAATTAAGATATTGTTTAGGAATCAATGACTGTTCTGTCGTAATCTAACGTGCAAAAAGACATAGTTGGGCTTTAAAAATTGGAATCAAGACAAGAAATGTGTCCACAATCTTAGTTGTATTATTTTCGCCTTTTGTAAATACATCTTTATAAATAAACTATTGAAGTGTTATGTGTAGTTGTCTCAAGATAAGAAAATAAAAAAGGAATTCGCGAATTAAATATTTTGAAACTTATCGGCGTTTCCATGTTTTCAACTGCACCCATCGTATATATATATAAGTTCTTCCCGAGGAATAGTTAGATGTATTTGATTGTTATCATCGCTCAAGTCTAGATCGCTGGATAATGTTATATGTCCAGTGCTATGTAATATGCTAAGTAATGTCCAGTAAATTACAAATAAACGGTTCGAAGTTAATAATTAACATTTCAAATTCCTTTATTAGTTGATGACAAACATATATATGGAAATGTACCTCTGATAACGTTGACGATGACAGAGACAGTGGCAGACCTTGCTGGTGAACCTCCGTCTGTAGCAATAACAGCTAACGAATATACTGGTACTTCTGTTTTGTTCAAAATTTCTCCAATTGCAAGTGTGATGTCACCTGTGTCTGGGTTGATATCAAAAGTTGCTGTACCTGTACCAAGATAAAATTCATCAGCAATTTTGCAAATAAAATCACCTTCTCTTCTTTATTCATGTAACCCTCAAATATTTGGTCAAGATTAAACCGTCTCAAATTAAAATGTAAATATATTTTGTTAAAGTTGTCGGACATGAAGAGTGCATCTCCTCCTAATGTATTATGACTGACACTATTTGAAATAACATTTAATAACCTGATAGAGAGTATCTGATTCGGCTGTTTTCCGGGGTTCTATCGGCGTCCGTCGCTTGTACTGTTAATAGCACAGATCCTAAATGATAAAAGAAAAATGCAAATTATCTGAATGTATCTATAAGTACAACCTTATTACATTTATAATAATACAGACATCGGAATGCCACGCCATCTTCTATTACTTACTATTACAGATAGTATCGTCGATCATTGTTATGCAGTAAAAATTACAAACATCAAGGTTTTAATAAAATCGCATTTCTATACCAAAATTGCAGCATTGAATAGAACGTTTAGTCGATTATTCAAGTACAGATTACATTAATAACCCAAATGAACAAAACCCATGTAATCAAGTCACATGAAACCTTTAACCGAACGCATGCACAATTCGTTTTTAAATTGTGCCAAAAAAGAATGTGTCGTTGTCTTTCTCATCAATCATTGGTAAATGTATATATTAAAGTGACATTATGCGCATCTTACTGCACATAGTGTATTTTGGTGACAGTTTTATAAAAGCTATTTTCGGTTGCTGTGCATTGAAATGTGTTTAACTAATGATAATGCCTCATTAGTAATTGAAGTTGGTGCTTTAGAAATAAGAAAAACATTGGACTTATAAAATAATAGTTCCTTTTTTTACTGCAACAGTGATCTCCCTTGTATTTTTGTTGTTGTTGATAGAGATTTCGGCAGTGGAAGGGAAGCAACTCATGCATGCAGTTGTTTATTTTTTAAATTGACTCTCCCAGTCAAAATAGGAAAAGTAATATTTGGAAAGTTATTATTTTGTACTGGTAGCAGGAAGAGTTTTGTGTATTAGGTTAAAAGCTATTATTTCCTCTACCCTTTTTACACACACATATTTCAGCTTGATTTTTACTTGAAAAAAATGTGCGTTATTCCACTTTAAGCAATTGTTAACCAGGAAAACAATCTTTTACAAACTTTCAAAAGAGTCTTGAATAAAGTCTTCCGATATAATATTAAAATAAATCACCTTCTTTTGTGGATTCCAGTATACTCTGATTGGAATATTCTTCTGCTGGAAACACCGGGGGCTCATTGGAATCAGTGATTGTTATAGTAACGTTCACTGTGTCATCAACGGAAATACTTCTTCTATCTGAAACTCTGTGTGAAAATATAATATATATAGCTGATAATGACTGTATTCACTACAGTACAAAGAGTCTAGTTTGTCTGTTTACAAAAGATGAATTCTGTCCTGTTGCTAAGTAAGGAACTGCTAATGCGTCGACTAATCTGGCAGAAGCTTAAATGAAGCGGCTTTGTATCCATATGATTAACTAAATAGGTACAATACTAATAACATTACATTTCAAGTATCACAGTCTGTGTTTTTATGAGGTGTGTATACAACTGTCGATAGACAGTAAGTTCAGGCAGAACTTTGTTTTTTCATACTGTATACTATAATGTATATGACTGGTAATAGTTACAAATCGGGATCATATAAGTTTGAGCGCATGTGGACCTGGACTACGGTGAGCCTGTGTGGACGTAATCGAAGTTAATGAAAGATTTTCTTTGAATAATTTCAATTCTTTTATAGAGCATTGATAATATAGGTCTTAAAAGTTGTCATATAGTACTCCATTCATTGAAGTAATTTGAAGATGAACAAACAACGTTACTACTTACCTGAGCTGTAGTTTGTACTCTAGTACAGCATCTACCGCATCGACATCTAGTGTGTCTAAGGTACTTGCAGCTCTCAGGGATGCCCCTCTTATCTCAAAGACTGGTGTAGAAGTACTTGGAATCTGATATGTAACGATATTTTGCCATATCAGATGCATGTTTATTAGAGGTTCACCTCGTTTAACATTTTGAGAAAAAAAGAAAATTAATCTAGTATAATATTAAAACATTTCTCTAGTAAGTTCAAATATCTCGTAAGTTTTGCTTTCATAAACTAGGCTTATTTGAAGAAGTGCGAGCTTAACGATGTTTTTCAAGAACCTCGTGCCTTTGCTCAGGCATATGTTCATGCTTGTCAGTTGTTAATAAGAGAACGCATAAATACAATATGAACAGTTTACTAAAGGTTATTACCACGGACGATATCTACCTGTGCGTCTATGTAATATCTTAAAGTATCGCTGTCCTCGTCCTGGGCTGTAAGACTTTTTATCACGGTTTCAGGTGCCGTGTTCTCAGGGATTGAGATTGACGTAGTTGCTGGAGAAGTGTCTGCCGGGTCAATAAAAACTGGAGCTGAAATATTACAATGGGTGCATTGTGGAAACGCTGTAACAAACATACTGAGGTCTTCAAAGTGGTTTCCAACACATTAAGACCATGACGGGTGGTTAAGTACAGAAAATGTGAAAACATGTCGCTTACAATACCACAAAGTTGATGACAAAAATGACTGTTTAACGGATTACAACACACTCAATGGCCGTGATGTACTGATGCAATCATAGTGCCTCAGATTACTGTGACTAGTAGATACCTTTACGAATGCATTTATAAGAATGCATAATAATTCATCTTGATACAAATTATTTCAAACAATAGTAAAGAGATATTTGGCAACGTTTGAGAGCAAATGTCTATCGTTCGGAAACACGTTTTCTTAATGTCATTTGCTAAGGGTTCTTTTTTAAATAAAAACTGCAGACATATCTGTCGAATGTTATATTTTTATGAAATTTGTCCAAAATATTTACTAACATTGTACTTCTGCTTACATGTTTTGATATTGACGATAACAGGCGTGACAATGCTTAATTCCCCATCTGTAGCAGTAACTAGCAGAGTATAAGACGAGATGTCCGTGTAATCAAGCTGAACGCCAGGTGCCAATACTACTTTTCTGGTGGAAGAATCGACAAAAAAATCGTCATATCCTTAAAGGAAAATTGACATGATTAAGCTCTATAAGAGTTTCATTGGATAACGTTTTCTTACCGTTGTTATTTAGTGTGGCTTACATTTTGTTCTATTTTACACTCCCTTTGCCACGAATTCATCCAGTAGTCGTACACAAATATAATCTGTTATTTTATAGATATACTAATAACGCACATAATTCTTACTGACTTTCATGTATGCAAACTAATTCGGCCTCTAGAATAATGATAAAGTTCTAATAGTTTACACATTGGCATGTTGTTAGTAACAATTCATGAAATACTCATACAAGTACAACTTTGTCAATGCAGATACCAGTGTTCTGACCAATGCTAACAATGCAAAATAAGAACGCTAAGAACGACCGAAGAAGGTCACGCAAATGACAAGTATACAAGTGGCTTCACTACACCATACTGTTGGCGTACTCAAACTGCGACTTTGACAAACAGGGACGGTTTCAAATTATAAGCTGTAGACGCATGATAGATTTCAACTCGGTATTTGTTTATTATATATATATATATATATATATATATATATATATATATATAGGACTTTAGAAAGCAAAGCCTTTAGTTTCTGGCAATTTGCCAAGAAGGACGCTAGGCAGTATTATGGAATATTTCAAAACGTCTACAAAATGTTTAATTTCATTCCGAGAGCAGTTCCATAATTAATATGCAATTTGTTTGTCTAATGTTATTTAGATGTAAAGTTTATTAGGTTCTTACTTAAATGTAATGGCGGACTGTTATAATATGTCCTTTGAAGTTCAATTTAGAATTATTTGCCAATTTAAATGACTTGCCTGTTGCATGGACAAGATTATCAATGAAGACAGTTTAATTACTTACCACCATTGATGCTGAACATTATATCATTCTTGTTGTTCAGTTCTCCTATATCAATTTTAGCGACAGATGTATCTGAAGGAAAATTTGGAACAAAGTCAAACCATCTGTTTTTAATATAATAACAGTCAAATCAAGAAATCACAAAACGTCGGACAATAACTAATTAAAGACATCGGCTTTTAATCATTAAGACAAGGCTCATAATCTCGGTAGACTCGAACTATTAGTCGCATGAGTCTGCAAAAAACTGACGGGGACGAGTAGAAATGACGTTTGTCAAAATCAACAACAATGATTTGTATTGGCCTTGTGCACCTTTCAAACATTTATTCCGTTTGTATAAACAGTCATTAAAACGCTTGCCTTAATAACATTATGAAACAAGTTATACCGACTTATAGCAAGAATCAGATATATCATGCTTGACTGCATTTAACCTGACGAGAATATCAAATCAGCTTTACAAAGAGAGATTTAACTACATTGTACTTAAAGTCTGATGATATACTTGCTGAGTATGTATTTATAACAGAGTCAAAGTATTTGCCGTATTTCACTGAACAACAATTACAACACGTTTGCTTTCAGAAACACAATACCTCAACAAATCACAAGAGGATATGCACTTCATCAAAACACGCGAATCATTTCAAGACAACCATGTTCTTGCCTTTTTATCATTTATGGTACCTGGTGGTGCATTCTCTGATAGAGATCTGATGATAGCTGGATTTACTTTCGGCGTAGTGGTTTCTACTTTAACGACACTCAGTGTCAGGACAGCACTTGTCACTTCTGTTCTGTCATCAGTAGCACTTGAAAAAAAATAGATTAACCTCGTATTTAGTATAGCATATACATGTATAAACTAGAAATTATTGAGATAATTCTTCTTGCACTTTTAAGCGTAGGGTATGAAGCGGTGACAGCGATTGTTAATAAAAATCTATGAATACTTTGAGATAAATGTTGTCTGATAACTTTTTCTGACATTTAAAATTAGTTTTCGATCTTGTTGTTTTTTTTTTTTGACATTTGGTATGTCCGAACACATAGTAATTAATGTAAGAGCTTACAACTTTTAATACTGATACCAATTGACAAATATGTAGAGTGATATACGTATCATTTCAAGAACATATCAAATCTTATGAACGTTCACGGAATATAGGACAACAGCAATTTTAAAATCAATATTAGATAGTCTTTCTTTCAAGTACTATTAAGTGTACCTAAAACTAAGTTTGTATGTTGGTTGAACATCCGCCTTTAATGTGACACCAGCTTTAGGTTTAAGAACGTAACCGTCTAATCTAAACATTTCAGCAGGGGTCTGATTGATTATGGTTACGGATGGTGATTCTGTTTGATCCTTGTCAGTTACAGTTAGTTCAAATATTGATGTATCGGTGGCTGCATTTTCACTGACGTATGCTGTTGCGTCTGTACCAAGGTTTACGAACTTCGGAGCTTTTAAGAGAAAACAGTGATTGTCAAGAAATTCCCGGATTACAGCCAGCTTAAGGCAGAAAATGTCTTATTTTGATTATAGCTAAGGTCAGCCGTGTTTCAATCTCAGTAAAGATATGAATAAATGATCGTAGCTATACTAAACACTTATTATTTAACAAAAACATAAATAATAAAAAAGACCGATTACATAAATAGAAGTAAAGATACATTAGCCCGGCTGTTATTAAAACAGACTGTACAATACATGTATTAAAATTAATATTAAACAAATAGCCATGAGATATAACTTATAATTAATCTAAGGTATCTTAAACCTTTATATCACGGCACAATACAAAGTGCAATACATATGCAAATTACAGTAAAAATATACCATTGATTTATTATTTAGTTAGAAATAAATCTACTGGTCAATATTTCCAAAATTGAATTTCATTGATGGAGCAAAGTACGGAATTTGTACAACCATTCTAACTCAAATGCAAGCCAACTTTACCTGTGATTAAAGTGATGGTGACCTGCGCATCTGAGCTCAAAGGGTCACCGACAACGTAATCTGATGCGGTGACTGTAAGTATATATTTTGAAGTATCTCCATAATTTAGATAAGCCCCTGATGCTACAGAAACTACTCCCGTCGTTTCATCTATTGTGAAGTCAGTGGACCCTTAAACAAATAACAATACAAAACAATAAATACCAAGTCGGCTGTCATACATGTAGTTACTTGCATTCAATTTTTATGAAACCATTTATTGAAAATATATATTTATTAATACATTCAAGTGTTAACGTTGTCATTTCATGGCATCTCATAAATAGATACTGTTAAGTACAGTGTAAGAAAAGTAGTTTGACTATTTGTTAAAAGTTATCCTTCGATAGTTTATGTTCATACAAATTTATTTGATTGGTTGAAAAGCGAATGATTTGTTGAATACATGGAAGATAAATAAACAGCTTTGTAGATTTCTATTCATGTTCCTGTAATGTTGGACATGTCTTAAAAATACAATGGGCACCACCTTACCCCTAGTTGTTAAATTTTTGCAAATATCTGCGTGGAAGAATCGGCCAAAGTGTCAGACACGGAAGCTGATACATTTTTTCCGTTTTGTTACTTCTTGAAATGTTTCATCTTTGAATTGAAATAGATCATGGTTTGTTGAATGGGAATAAGCATAAAGGATTTCACTGAAGAAAGTCGACAGAACAGCCTAGTTAAAAACTAAACACATTTTTAGAATTAGGAAAAGGACAACACTCGGTATTCTGTCTGCTTCATTAATCGTGAGATTGATTAATTTTCGTAAAATGTTTATTTCAAACGAACATAACATTATTCAATATAGAATGTACACTTTTTTGTTGCATAATGTACACGAACAAACATGCTTTTTACTTGAAGCTGTCACAAAAGCTTGAAAGTTACATGTATACCTGTCATGCTGTATCTCACTTGGCTGTATTCATCTGTAGCATCTGCGTCTGACGCTGTTACTTGAAACACTGACGAACCTATCAACCACGAATGAAACAAATCATTTTAGATGACTGAAAATGGACCACATGAATAATTCAAACGGCCGTAAATGATCATGATATTTTTTCACCTTGCCACCGAAGACTCGAGTTTTCATTGAGTAAACGAAAGACTGTTACTGGATTCAAAATGTTTTTTTTCTGTTTAGAACGTCCATTTATTTTCTTTAAAACAACATGAAAAGTATAATATCAAGTATTACAAATAACATTGACATATGGGATAGAAAATATCATATAACATAAACTTTGCTACAAGCTTCATAATACATTCTGATTTTTCATTAATGAACTATTAGTTATTGCAAAGCTTTCAAAACAGAACTGTCTAAATGTGTGGATTTAAAATGTAACAACAAGATGTGTAAGCAGAAACTAAACTTTAAAGAACAAGTGTTCGACGATTCCAAAGAACAGTTTTCTATGTAGAGGTTTGTGGACGTTGATTTGATTTAAAACAAACATGAAAACAAAGGAAATCGTTTTAGTTTAAAAGAATCTTCCACTTGTTGCAGGTGCGGATGAGAATATCTTGCTCAAGAGTCTTTTTGTTTGCGATAACGGGGAATGTTTTCTTGCATACCATATTCTACTGATAATTATAGTAGAAATAAGATAAAACTAATGAATTTCCTTTAAGCGCTATTTTCTTGTAGTAGTGTTTGAATTTACGCATTCATTAAAAAAGTAGTTCGTTCTGACGGCATTAATACCGAGCGAGTCATCTTACAATGAGGGTATACGATGAGATTTTCAAGCTATCCCGATCCTGTATGCAAGAAAACATTTTCTTACGCATGAGGCGAATGATTACGATCACAGCTCGTGAATGAGTACACCTTACTAGTTATTTACAAGATGTTTGCTCATATAATATATATTGTCGCAATCTTACCAAATCGGTAGTGCTAAAAAAGACGAACCTGCATATGTGTTTTCATAAATTTGGTATGCTGGTATCGCCTCAAAAACTGGAGCATTGTCATTGACATCCCTTACATTAATGTGTGTATTAAGTAAGGTTGAGAAAAACCCATCGGAAACCCTGCAATTAAGACAAGACATTTCAGACCTCTCTTTTCCATCAGAACTTCTTTCAGTAGCCAAGTTAATTGAGTTTTTTAATTACAGAACCTATCGTTTCAAACATTTCTTTTTTTATATTGTACATTTTATAACATCACTATTTATTGTCTTATAAAGATATGAAATTAGGAATTTAAAGGATATCTCCTAGTTATTGCAATTCCAAGAGACATAAGTACATAATTTAAAGTATATAGAATTGTTGGCAAATCTGAACAATTTCCGCATGGTTTGAGAATTACCAAACATCTACTCATGATCATTGTTTTCTAAAAAAGGTCAAATGCATGAAGTTTGCATTTTTTTTCTTCAGATAATTGATTGCATATCTCAGTAGCTATAGATAAAAGCTGTTCTGCTTCTTGTTTTATTTGACGAGTCAAAATTAAAACTTTCTGCTTTTCTATCAAAATTGGTTTCTACTTACTAACCTGTTCAATGTACATGTACCATGCTAGAAATAAAGACAATTTATAAGTGAAATACTCATTTAATACTCGCGTATTTGTAGTGTTTCTTGTCATAATGTGAAAATGAGTTAAATTTGTACAACATTTGAATTCAGCTGTTGAAATGGATGTTATACTGTTAGCCAGTTGCGTT
Source organism: Saxidomus purpurata (assembly GCA_022818135.1). NCBI lineage: Eukaryota > Metazoa > Mollusca > Bivalvia > Venerida > Veneridae > Saxidomus > Saxidomus purpurata. The sequence continues at coordinate 30,202 of JAFMSR010000514.1, forward strand.
CTACAGAAGTCGGGTATTCTCATACAGTATTTAATAATAATTATTATAGATCTTACCCTAAATTCATTTTTTCAGGAAATGTGTGGTTACTTACTCAAGGGAAATAGAGTATTGTCGTACAGCGCCTTCTTTATCATAATCAAACGTGTCCTCTGTGACACCAGCTTTAACATTTAGTTGATTACCACTGATCTCAAAAAGTCCGTTTGTTATCGCATCCTGTAAGTTGTGAAAGGTTTTTATTAATTTTTTATGTCATTTTAATGTTTGAAATATAGCGATAGTATTTTATCATATTCATTAGATGGACTCTACGTCCTATAAATAAGGATAATTGAAAACAATTGATATTTCCATGTTGCCATTGCACATAAAAAGCGACATATGTGTTTAAACAAAAGAGATATGAGAGTTTTGCGGAAGTTTTTGAACGTCCCTAGTACATCTGAATAATGGTAACAGAATGTGATAAATTTAAATACACTGAACCGGTTTAGAAACGCAAAATTGGCAAAATATTTAATTTAACAGTCTTATCGTGTTTCAAATTTATTCAAATTTCATACACAACAAAAACAATATAAAATTGAATTCTTGTAAAAGTTTCAATAATTCATCGCAAAAAATGACTTAAATAGAAATAAAAACAATAGCGTCATTCAAATAAAAATGTTCAACTGGGGAAATCTTTGAATTTCTAAATCGATTAAGTGTAGAATACTTACCATTTTCGATAAAAAATACTTTTATGAATTAATCGAAACAATTTGAGCAAAATATTATAACTTTTTTGGACGTATTTTCAGCATAAAACGGGTTTCAATACGTTAACAAACATAATGTATCTCGTATTGTTTTCAGTACACGACGCATATATTCAAAGCTTCAAAACACGTTTACCAGAACGGATGTCTATGCATTAATTTATCGCGTAATAATAAAAAAACCTACTGAATTATCCATACTGTATGTCAAGCGAGCAATAGCAGTGTCAGGATCTGCAGCCGATAACCAATAAGCTGTATCTCCTCCTTTGACAGTTTCGAGTATACTGATAACGTTATCATTGCTCGCTGGATCGGGATTAGGCTTTAAAAACACAGGCTCTGAAATACAAGCACGGCTATGTATTGTGTATAACTAATACAATATGATGTGGAAGAAATATAAACAGTGAAAACGGTTTAAAACTACAGCAAATTTACAAAATGTAAGCCAAACGGTCAACGGTATTCAGACAACACCAATTTCCAGTTCTGCTGTATATGATGATGTACTAGTATATGGAGATGTTTAGTCAATGTTTATCTGTAGTTCTTTAAAAAAGCTACAACATTATTTTGTATCATGTCCTTTAATACGACGGACAGCTTTTTGATAACAAAGTTATCCGAAAGTAATATCGCCAAACAGAAGCGATTTGGATTACAGTTTAAAATCCATTTTCCTTTATCATCGGTGTCACATTCGTTTACACATATAATCACAAAAGTATCGAGTTAAAATCTAAACCCCCTGCAAAAAAAATTTAAGACTTTTAGTCACGAACAACCATCACACAAATGTCAAATCAAGGTTACTTTCGTTTAATATGAGAACTAGAATGCCTTTTTTCACAATAGGCAAAGGCTGGTAAAACAAGCCATTGAATTATTAGGACACAAAATGAACAGACCTTCAACAACATAAAACATGAAGGAATACGCACGATTGTCAGTTGCAGAAACTTTTGACGCCTTGATAACGAGTGAAATGTCAGAAGACATTATCTCTGTGGCTCTGAAATGTACAAACATGCAGTTATTCCTATTAAAAACAATGGAATGTTGTGATGCATATAATGTTTTCGCCAAACGATGTTCAGAACATTATTCATGATGTAATATCCGTTCCAGCGCTGTTAATTGTGTAATAAACAGTGATTTAGAGTTCTGATGCGCATCAAAACGACACAGTGTTGTTTATTAGACGATTACAACACTGACAAGGATATTGTTTTGATTTTTTCAAAAGGTAAATAAATGCAAAGCGGATATTGATTTTGTAGAATATGGTAGCATTTTGACGGCATGTTAGAGTTTCATTTAGAGTAAATGAAAAGTGTCAAAATATTAATTTAGCGCTTGTTAACTTTTGCAACTATTGAACATATTTTGACACGTGTTGCTTGGCAAAATATTACTGTACATATGATGTCTGTTTGTCACTTTTGTTAACATTAAACGTTTAAAGCCTATATAAGACACAAAATGGGTGTTTACAAAAATTTGAGAACACAAGTAGGTATGTAGTCTCGTTTTAACGCAGACATTTACAAGTGCGGGTTAAATTGATACATTTTAAATATGTTCACCTAGCTATAACTGTAAATAAATATATCATTTTTCTTATTTTACAAATAATTAATGATTTACTTGTAAATTACACTCTACAATTATCTTGCTATAATGATAAACTTAAGCACAGCAATGCAAAACTTCTAATTAGCTAAATAGTTTACATTGCCAAATTCCTAACATTTACATACGAAATATCGAGTAAGGCCAGTACCAGTTATTGTTCATAATTTGAATAATTACAATTCTTTTATTTATATATTGAGAAAACAATAAGCAAAATACATTGTACATACATGTGGTACTACGAGAAAAAATGTTTCATGTTTGTTGAATTAGCAAAACAATCGAAACATTAGTTACGACGTTACGACGTAATCATAAGTACTGTAAACAGCATGGCTTTCAAATACGAAACATTTACCATATATGTCGCTCAGTTGCTAGAATTTAAGATTATTTAAACCCTAGGTAGTACATATTGTTGATATGTGTCAATAACGACCACCAGTTTTAATATCATCACTTACCTTACACTGATATTATACACAGTACCATCATTTATTCTTGTCTGATCACATGTCAACTTAGCGCTGGTGTTGTCAATTTTTTCTGTGTCAAATCCAACTTCTGGACCTTGTGATATTACACTGCAAACAAAACACAACGGAAAATATATAGAACGAATACGTATAGCGACTCCAATCATTTCAGCTTCAGAACTGTAACACATAGGACCGCACTCCTAGACATATAAATTAAAATAAACACACACGATCACGTGACTGTTATGTGTATGTGTCTTTGTTCTTTAAACATAAAAGGATGCGTATTGGTGTATTGTACACACATTTGTCATATGAAGACAATAATTCCCAGGAAACAAACTGTTATATGTTACTGGAGATGTTGCTACATATGTAATGTTTGCATATAGTCAGTAGAAAACATAAGATATGTCACAAATAAAGAATTTTCAGGTCATAAACGGCAGGACAGACTCAATTTATAAAAATGACAAGTAAATTACAAATAATACCGAGGAATCGTGTGTAAACTTTGAATAATTATCATGATAACATGTATCTGAGAGAAATAAACCAAACTAAGTATAGTGTACATTTTTCACCAATCAAATATTTGTTTTAATAGATAGAGGTACTCCCAACAGTTACTATGAACAAGCATATTCTGTGCATGATTCGCAAAGTGTTATTACTAATTAATATCGAATAGTATTTTTCAAAATGCTAACTTGAAATATTTTTGTTATTTGTTAGTCCAATTTGTACATAAACTACGGAGAGAATATAAGACAAGCCATTTGTTTTACCGAGAATGGTTTTTTCAACGAATGTCAAACAGCAATACAGTCGACCATGTAAAATGTGAAGGTACATAGTTTCTTTTGAAATAATTTTTGTTATGAATTATGACCATTTTTTACGAGTATCACAGAGACCGTCACATGATAGTATTAGCATATTAAGCATCTAATTAATCAAATTCGATCTAATAATTGTTAAGTTTCCTTCTTTTTACATACTTGAATGAAACGGGTTTTCCGTACTTGGGTGTTGCACTTAAAATGGTCACTTCTTCACAACCAGACATGTCTGTATACTCAAAAGTAAATGATTTATCTTCAGGTGCATTCCACACAGGTGGGTCAGGAGCAGTCGCTAGTGTTATCCAAATTAAATCTGTAAACAGAAAATAATAACAAGCTTTTACAATTCACGTTTATGTCATTATTTAAACATGAAAACCCCGAACGAAAATTAAACAAATGATTATTTTTTCATTTCAAATTCGAATTTGCGTACCTAATCTACTACCAGAAAGGAAACGATTGCTGCAGCCCGAAGTAAAACTGTAACAATACAATACTGGGAGTTCCTCTTGGTAGTTCATGTGTTATACCCCTATTTCTACTTTGTGTGAAATATTATGTTTCAGATAATCATGTCTCCCTGGTGTCTGCATGAAGTATTAATTCATTATCCTTAATGCAAAAGTTGTACCCTGCAAAATACAGGCCGATAATGAATAAATAAATACATAATTGTGTTACAAATGATAGAAAGATTATTGAAATTAAAAGAATCAAAGACAAGCTAACCAATTACAAATGAAAATATAGTAACAAATGTACATATATTATAAAACATTAGGTATCATACCTGAGAACACTAAACACAGGATAATACAATTCATCGAACAACCCTGCATTCTGTTAGAGGCAACAACAAATGTAAAGGTTGTTGTGGTAGCAAAGTCTCTAACTGAGGAGATAAAGGACGTGTACAAAGACTTCGAATTGCTGGTTTCGTTCGTTCAGTCGATTTAGCTGATATCATCTATAATTTTCGTATTTGCGTCATACTGCATGTAGTTGCTCAAAATGTGAAAGAAAGATGGTACACATTAAGATATCCTTAAAATGTTCTAGATAATTTTAAAAAGTTCCTATTTTTCAAAAGGAAATTATGCTGCTACCTCCAAACTTATGTTAGTTAAAGTGTAGAGTTATTATACTTTCTCAACCAGTGAATAACGATCAATATTTCGAATTAAATATTTGATTAGAAAAACGAGGATTACGTTTGTTTTCCTGATGCACATGTCACGGTACGGATTTAATCACAATTGGGGAAAAAGCATATGTAAATGGCCGGTTAGCTCAGTCGGGAGAGCATTCGGTACAACCCTACAAGCGAAAGGCCGTGGGTTCGCGTCCCGGTCAGGGTGCACACTTTTTATCACCCTGTGACTTTGACGCCCTTTTACTGCATAAAAAATATAAATCGCGGTATGATGTATTTCCGCAAAAATCATTTTTAAAAGATCGATAACATCGTTTTCCGAAGCTATGTAAGTATACGTCACTCTAACCTATCGTTGTCAATTGAATTAGGCAATTTGCTACTGCCAGAGGGATATCAAGTTTTTTTTTCAAATTCAAGATGTAACACGCATAAAGAAAATTCTGTATGACTTTTTGCAATACTACACCAGGAAAACCGTATACAAATGAAACTTTAATTAGGTCATGGATTTAAAACCAGTGTCACGGTGTAATATGTTAATTTTCACTGAAATGTTTTATCACCAAAACCGGAGGGGGCCCTTGTATGTATATAAAGTTATAGGAAAATAGTTTCTTGTCAGTTCCTACAGCTACCAGCGACTTACCAAGCAACAAGTGACTTCCTTAGTAACCAGTGACTTTCCCTAGCTTCGGTAAGTGCACTGGTACTCAGGTGTGCGATATAGGGCCATAATGGCCCTCTACTTTTAAATCTATATTTTATGGTTTAGTTTAGCAACATCTAATTATAATGCTGCTTATTTTATCTTTTTTTCATAAATAAATCAATTCCTGCAACATCTAATACATATTTGTTACAATTTGCTTATTTCATCTGTAGTATGTAAAAGAGATCGGTAGCTAGATTTCGTAATATCAAATCCTGTCAACTTGTATCTTTATGCAGTGTGAAGGCGCCAAATGTCACAGGGTGAGATAAATGTACACACTGACCTGGAGCCGAACCCGATACCCTTTACTTACAGGGCAAATGTTCTCTGGACCGAGCTTCATATTTACTCTCTAATTATGATTAAGTCCATGCCGTGACATGTGCATCAAGAAAAAAAATTAATCCCTTTTATTTATGAAATATGTAACTCAAAATATTGACCGTTTACACTGGCAGGGAATATAATATTAACTTAATATTAACATTAGTTTGGAGGTAACAACATATTATGTTGATAGCTATGAACTATTTACATACGTACTAAATATAAAACCATTTATGAAAGATTGAAAACGCAAGAGTATTTTATTGACTTTTTGTGCGATATACAAATTAAACTTTCATTAGGTCATGGATTTAAAACCAGTGTCACGGTGTAATATGTTAACTTTCACTGAATTGTTTTATTTAGAACGTGAAAATTAGTTGCATTTAAAGTCAATACATAATGTTATAACAAGACTTCTAGTGAAATACAGCTATAAAAATCAAGATAAAAAGTATTTCTTTAAATTATGAAGCTAGAATTACAAAATATTTGGGTAATAAACAAACATGAAATAATATACATTTTAGATATTTATCTAATAGCATGCCGTTACAAAATAGTTTTTATACTCAAATGTACACATTTGTTTAGACATCTTATACAAAATAATAACTTATTACTAAAAACTAAGTTGAAGTTTACCATTTATGTTTCAATCAATTTATAACATTATACACGTACACACATTAAGAGGGTATTGGAAAACATTGAATGCCTATCCATACCCCCCTTTCATGTAAAGTCCTTTCGGTTAGTGAAACCGACGACGACCAAAGTGCACGGTCGGTTTTGCTTCTACAGTATAGTGTATGACTTATATGTACAATGACATTCATATAAAGGTGTTACTGTTTTAATGTGAGATTTTCCTCATAGCACGCCCTTTAAAATGAAACAGTATTCAATTCGTTATCTGAGATACTTTTGTAACTCCAAACCAAATATTTTTGCGTTTATAACACTAATTTCAGCTTTGGTCACGAAATTTTACTCTCTCTAAATGAGTTATTCCCACCCATTTTGATCTACAAACCGTGTTTATAAAATATGAAAGTTTCTACACATAGGTTTAAATGAAAAACTGTTGGAAAAAATACTGCATTAAATTTATCTTTTGAAATATGATGTAAAATGATCAGGTAACAAGTAACCAACACATTGATTATTAGTGATTTAATTCAAATATTCATTTAAGATTTAAGAGTACCGATAGCTTACTATTTACTTATCATTTTATCCAGCTTAAGTATTCGCTAAGGACATACTGTGCGTCAATAATTTAGCCTAACCGCTTTCGTGGTCGACTTGAACTTTAAACAGGTCTTGGGTTCGTATTCTGCAACTGACCTAAGTTTTTATATGAGAAAGTTTGCAGTTTCTTACAGAGATCGGAGACTAGTACAGAGTCTTCCAAAGAACGAGTCTGCCTAAAAATAACTAATATAGCGTTTAAGCAGGCATTAATCCTAAAATAATGAACAGTGTGGTTTTGATCTATATAAGTTTGGGTTTCCTTTCTTTTTATCAGATCGCCCAAAACAATTCTCTGTAAAAGTGAATGACAGAAGACAGCATGGAATAAAAGAATACACTATGGTCAAAACGAACCTATGGTCGGATACTTCTTCACAGAAAATTTCAAACAAGAATTATCTTTAAAGATGGTCGGCGCGAATTTGAGATTATAAAACAAATACATATCTAGACTTTATAGTAATAATTCTGTTTTATCGTAATGCAGTAAGAGGTTTAGAAGATGAAGTGAGGCTTCCGGTAGCCTAACCATTTCTGCGTAAAAAGTCGAATGAAACAAAGATAATCTTTGTTTTTCTTATCCAATATGTTACTAGAAATAGTTACCGCTATGATACATTAATAGATTTACGTACCAAACTAATAAAACCATTTCCAAAAGGCTGAAAACGCAAGTCTTTAGAGTATGTATTCACTATTTAATGCGGTATTATCCAATTAAAATGTGCCATACAAAGCAAAATTTTCAATCCAAAAATGTTATGCATTCTACTTGTATTTAAATTTGCGGTTGAACGTTTAGTCAAAAGCGATCTTAATACGGCAGCGCCGAAAAACATAATACTTGGACAATGTTACTATTAAGCATTTCTCAACGTAGTTTAGACTACGTATTAAACCCAGATTAAAAACAATTATTCAAAAGCGTCAGTAGCTGATTTCTGAAAAATATCTATAAGACTGCGATATGTGTATATGATTTAGAAAATGTAGTAATAAATGCAATACGTATTACATCTGCTTTTAAAATTGTATGTAAATGTTAAAAAGAAATACAAATACATGTTTTTGATATCTCTCTATGTTTAACAAACTATAACTCAAACCTGATTGATATCTCCAATCTATCCATATCCCAAAATATGCTGCCACTGCTTAAATTGTAGGGGCAAGTTTACATCATCTGTCATGGTTCAAATAACTTGACAATCCTCTTAATTTCACAGCGCTGTGAAGATTCTTTTCGTAGTTGTTTTACTGTCGCTGTAGTGTATCAATAAGGTTTAAAACTGATAAAATAATGTAATGTTTAAATGAACAAACGCATAGTTTTAAGCTGTTTTCAAATGCTCACTTTATATTCACTCTTTGATACACTGGCTGTGAATTAAAAACGCATAAGTGGTATAATGTTATGTAATTGATATCTTAGCAATCTCAAACGTGGTATCACAGATCATTGTTATGTAAAAGCAAACGATTTCCTTTCATTTTGATTGAACATAAAAGTTGGAAACAATACGAGTAGTAGGTCAAACTGATAGCAGCCTCGTTAGGCTTCAGTAAAATGTATATGATTATTGCGGGCCTAGTTATTCTACCATGAACCAAAATTTCGATTATAACATGACTTATTTGTAACAGCATTTGAAGAAAATGAGAGAAATATTGTCATCGAACGTAAACAACACTTGCGTGCTACGCACCTAGGCTTTGCCGTTGAGGTTTCCTCCCGCGAACGCTGTAAAGCTATCTTAACGTGACTTTCATTCATGAAAAATGTATACGCAGTGTTCAGATTTTTCATCAAAATACACTACCGTCTCAGATAAAAGAAAACACTTTAATAATTTTCAAGTAAATGTATCAGGAATTTCATTTTCAGAAATGGTTCGAATTTTCAAGGGACGCAATAACTAAGTACTATTCTCTATAAGAATGGTAAGGAGCAGTAAATAAATGACGTCACAGTTTCTTTTGATAAATAACGTCACTGTATAAACAAAAACAACAACAAGACAATAAATAAAGTCAGTGTAAATGGTATCGTAACATCAATCAAGTCAACTGGACGTGTGTCATCCATTGGATCCATCCGCCTTACCTCTGGTCGGGACAAACAAGTCATCCACAGTATGCCATGTAAGATCCTCCATACGTCAAAGTAATTGAACAGCCAACACACGATGCGCGCTCAGCGTCGTTCAAGGTTGGTTTATTGCAGAATTACCCAAATATAATTTGTTCTACATGTATGTAAGTTATTCGCTGGTCATGTTAGAATTTTGATGTGTGTCCGCAAAAACACATGACGTGTTTAATCCAATTCATGAGACAAAGTATGTGACATATAGTGATCAAGAGTGCCAGATTAACTAAGAACAACAATAGGCGGTATGTTTTTTATGTAACTTGAACGAATTTATTCAATTTTTTGTACTATTTATTGTCAGTTAACGTAGTCTAACGTAGCTCCTTCGATTCATGCTGTTTGAGATGAGCGATGATTTGAAAATGTTGCTTTTTTATCCCTCCACCCTACCGTTGAAGAAATTAGGGTACATCGCTGTCGGTAGGTTGGTCAGCAGTCGGTAGAATTTTGGTTTTCGCTGAATAACTGAAGAGGAATTGACTTAAAGGTCTCAAACTATGTAGCAGGATTTGTCATGAACAGTAAATGAAGCGCATTGATTTTGACGTGCCTGAGTCAAAAGCCAATGTCTCAGTGACCCGACATTTAAAAACGGCTTCCGAATAATGCTTTGAAAATACTTAAAGATCTTAAATTAAGTAGCGACATTGAACAGAAGATGGACCTAATTACTTTTTAGGTCACTGGGTCAAAATTCAAAGTCACAGTTATTTGGCAGTTAGAAATGGTTCCCGCTCAATAACTTTGGAATGATTTAACCTTAAGTAATCAAACTTGGTAGGGACATTGGTCATTGAAGGTAGATGAAATCTATTGAGATTTTGCTTGGTCAAAGGTTAAGGTTACAGTGACCTTACATTTAAAAATTATTTCTGTAAATAACTTGGCAATGTTTTAACCTAAAATATAAAATCTTGCCAGGGTTATAGATTGGAAGGTTTAAATAACCCTATTAAGTTAGAGGTCACGGGGACATAGGTAAAGGTCAATTTACCATGCTTTAAAAATGTTTCCGCCAAATAACTTGCAAGTGCTTTGTACTACGGTTTTCAAACTTGATAGGAGTAAAGCTTATGAATAATAGGTGACCCCTAAAGACTTTAAGGTACATGTAACTAGATCAAAGTTCAAGGTCACACTGACCTTGCATTTAAAACCCGTTTCTTCACAATAACTGAAGAATGGTATGGCAAATGTCTACACATTTGCTAAGATTATAGTTAATGAGTAAATAATCTACATAGATTTCGGGGTCACGAGATCAAAGGACAAGGTCGCAGTGATATTAGGTTAAAACAACTGTTTCCACTTAATTACTCAACAACCCTTTGGGGGAGAGGGCATACATTTCTTGTAACATTTGGATTAATGTAATTTACTTTTTAATGAAAATACTGACATTTCATAGCAGACGTCAGAGAAAAGCAGGACTTTCATTTTGCATCATACTGTATACCAGAATTTTGAACAAACATTTAAAACGAATTTAAACTAAAGTTTCATTGAACAAAAAACCCCAACAAGTGAATATTTATTTACTTAATGTCACATGGCCTAGCTTTTAGCCTGCTGATAGAACGATGACCGTATCACTTAATATCGTCCGTGCTTCTAATAGAAAGGTGATAATAGAAGTTTTATTTAACTTCATTTAGCTTCACGACAAGTGAAAAGGTCGTATTGTCCTTAACATCTACGACTACTGAATCAAAGGATGAACCTGCTAATAGAAATATAGGTCAGCTTTTCATATCTGCGTAAAACATACAGAGTCAAAGGCGACAGAGGACGATTTCAAATTAAAGGTTACACGAGAGATCCAAGTCTGATTGCCAATGTCTGAGTTCATATTTATTTGGTTTGAACAGTTTGATACATGAGTAAACACTTTATCATGGTCAACATAAGCTATCTGCGTTAAAATGTAGGTCTGTCATTTCTGCTACATTACACTTTTATATTTTTCGTGTCACATCGAATGCCAGACGGTTGACTTTCTAAATTTAAAAATTGAGTTAAAATAATGTATGACTGTTTTGGAAACGAAACAAACGTCAAAACGTAGATTATATGTAGAGTATATATATATCCCTCATTCATTCTTCTTCACATATACGCAAATATCCTTGAGGTAAAGCTATTATCTGAAATGCGTCTGTTAGTGATTTTTGCAGTACTACTTGTTGCAGGTAATGTCACTAAATTTCACTTTTATATGACTTCTACATATTGTTCTGATAGTTATAATTATGTACTAATGTTTAATTGATTTCATATCATTTAAGCATAATGTTTTGGTAAATATGGAAGTCGACTCGACATAAAGCTAATGATGTTATTCTAGCATAGTGTCCTTGTTTTCAATGCATTAAACCTTCTCTTACGGTAATCACATAGGATACAAGGTATATGTAAAAGAAAATAATTCATTTTGGTTGCAGGCATTCTAGATTTGCACCAATGTTAATTAAGCTTACGTCTTTAAAAATGTCTGGATAATCATTTAAAAAAAACACGTGTCTCTTTATATGCATCAGTTTAAGCTCACCTGACCACAAAGAGGTCATGGTGAGCTTTTAGGGTCGTTGAATGTCCGTCGTCCGTCGATCCTGCCACAATTAGTTTGTTAACACTCAAGCATCTTCATTGATGAAACAATCATAATGAAACTTTAACACAAAGAATATGGCTACAAGATTACTGATTACTTAAATTATGAGTTGGATCGCATCACTGTTATGAATTATGGCACCTGATTCAACAAAAAATTCAATATTAAACTATGTTTACACTCTAGGACTGTTACTTTTTCACTAATTTTAACCATATTTACAGAGAGTGTGTATGCCCATAAAATCTCGAATGAGTTTATGGGCTTGATCGGAATAGTTCTTAGGCCTCTGATTTAACAAAACTTGTAATATTTAAATTATTAATAAATGTTTTACATAGACTTATATAGGAGAACCTTTAACCTTCTTCTCTTGCAAATCCACTTGGCCTAGAGCTTAGATATTTGTATGTAGCATTATTGTCAAGTGGACCTCTACAAAGCTTTTTCAAATCATGCGGTCAAAATGATCACCAAAACCGGAGGGGGTCCCGTGTACATGTATGTAAATAGAATTAAATAGCTTCTTGTGACTTCATACAGCTACCAGCGACTTACCAAGCAACAAGTGACTTCCTTAGTAACCAGTGACTTCCCCTAGCTTCGGTAAGTGCACTGGTACTCAGGTGTGCAATATAGGGCCATAATGACCCTCTACTTTTAAATCTATATTTTATGGTTTAGTTTAGCAACATCTAATTATAATGCTGCTTATTTTATCTCCTTTTTCATAGATAAATCCATTCCTGCAACATCTAATACATAGGCGTTACAATGTTGCTTATTTCATCTTTAGTATATAAAAGAGATCGGAACCTAGAGTTCGTAGTATTAAATCCTGTCAACTTGTATCTTTATGCAGTGTGAAGGCGCCAAATGTCACAGGGTGAGTTAGATATACACTCTGAAAAGGACGCGAACCTGGTACCCTTTACTTACAGGGCAAATGTTCTCTGGACCGAGCTACATATTTACTCTCTAATTATGATTCAGTCCATGCCGCGACATGTGCATCAAGAAAACAAAATTAATCCTTGTTTATTTATCACTTATGTAACTCAAAATATTGACCGTTTACACTTGCAGGGAATATGATATTAACTTAATATTAACATTAGTTTGGAGGTAACAACATAATGTTGATAGCTATGAACTATTTACATACTAAATATAAAACCATTTATGAAAGATTGAAAACGCAGGAGTATTTTGTTGTCTTTTTTGGGCGATATTTTCCAATTAAAAGGTGCCTCACAGAGAAAACGTTTCAATCCAAAAAATGTTATACTTTCTACTTGTCATTTTAGTGGCGGGTTAAAGATTACCAACTTCCGATCAAAAGCTAGCTGTATACGGCTCAGGGGCATAACCCAATAAACATCTCCTTTAAAATCATTGTCATCAGAATCTTTTTTATGAAGTTTTGTTTGAAAAAAACAACATAATTTACATACACAGGCAGATCGATTCTCGAATGCGGCTCCAACGTTTAGGCTGCCCGGGCACTGAAACATTTTCTTTCCATTCAACAGTCAGCTCTTTACCATGAAATCCTTTCCCGTCATTAAAACATTTCTGCATTTATGATTTTCAAAACTAAGATTATGGTGTATATGATCTTAAAAGTCAAACAATCACAGTCGTGCAACTTGTTGCAGAATGACAAGACCAAATTGTCCGAGTTTACTCCAAAATACATTTCGGTGTCTCATGTTCATTTGTTTACGATCTTGCACATGCTCAATTAGCAATTCTTGAGAAATAATAAAATATTTTAACACTTTGCCTTAAACATGTTCATGTACCGTATAGAATTTCAATGTTTAGCTTTTTTCAGTCTTTAGCAAAATGTTTTGTTTTTGAATCGCGTTTAGGCCAGTGTTAGTGATTGGGTTTCGCATTTCTGAAAAAGCCAGTAAACGCTGTAAATATACGACGGCCTTCCCGGCGTTGAATATGCTAGTAATATATACATTAATGTGTAGAACGAGTTTGCATACGTGTTTACACTGAACGTAGAAGTACGATTTACGTTATAGTAGACAGGTAACATGTGCAGGTACATCTTTGTATATTTTCATGGAAAGGTAGTGGTGAATGCTTCATATCCTCAACATGTTAAGTCTTTAAATGTAAATCTCAATTGTTTCAAACTCTTTGAGTAACTTTCTCTTATATTAAGACGTATAGTGCATGCACATAACAATCTCATCATTAGCATTCCAACATAGCAAGTTAATATAGACCACATTATGTCAACATGAAATGGACGTAGAGTTGTTTTTATACTTTCCAGCTCTGGTTCATGGAGAGAAGTGTACAACTCCACAGGAATGTTATCAAAACAAAATTACAACATGTTCAAGCGGTTCACACTTAACATGTGTACCCAATGTAGATCTGTGTATTTGCATTTTCGCTCCAATTGATGTTGGTAAGTAAAGGCAATTTTGAATATATACATAAATATACAGTCTTAAGGTTTAAAACTCTTAAATTGCCGGAAAAGGCAATATATAATGAATTAAATAAAAAATGACTTGATATGGCTTTAAAACAAAGATTTAAATAACAAAATTAGCTGTGCTACGCGTTTCATACAATTCATTAAGCACAATTATATTGATGAATTGTATGAAACGCGTAGCACAGTTAATTTGTTAATTAAATCTTCATTTTAAAGCAATATCAAGTCATTTTTATTTTATTCATTATATGATAATATGAATATGTGTGTACATTTCACACATTTATGACCAAATGTAATGTACCAGGTTTAAGTTTGACAAAACATTACTTCCAAAAATTGCAGATTCTTCCGTTGAGTCATTGTACAATTCATAAAAATTTTATGTAAGTAAAGACTATAATTTGTCGTCCATTAATCAAACTGAAGTTTGTAAATAGCAGATAAAGCCCTTTCTTTCAAAATATAAGATACATGATTTCTGAACAGTTTTATAACAAGCCGACCAAGATTGTCCTGTATTGCTCAATACATACAACTTATGAAGCTTTTTAACAAAACTTAAGAAACTTCAAAGTTTGAATAGATGTTGCAACGGAATACCCCGAGACAACCATCCAAATTGAGCTAGCGGGTCCAAGGTTTCCCACTATATTTGGAAACGGTGGTTGTTCTTTAATGAATCAAACTTGTTAAAGTTCATCTAACTATATGTGCTATGTGCTTTCTTTTTCAGGAGTTCCCTGTGTAGCAAGACTCGACTGCACTACATGCACAAATGGGACACAACCACACTGTATAGACAAAATCTGTCATTGTTCGAAATATTAGATATTCTAAATAAATCATAATATCCATCAACATTTTATTTAGTTGTTTGTATTCAATCCGTATCTTTCTGTCCTGACAATTTGTTGCATATAACTTAAGAAATATTGGTTAAGATAGCAATTTATTATTCTAAACTATTCTTATCGCAGTATAACTGATTGTAAAAATGGCACTATAATTCAAACTAATATAGCTTTTGATAAACTACGTATTTTTAAAACAATACTTAAACCTCTCCGCCTGTCAATAAATATAACTTTTCTAGCATTCTATTCATAAAAGATATGCAATGGTGCCAATGCAGATATGAAATGGCAGTTTCACTACATCCATAAATAGATAGATGATTTCATTTAAGAGCGCACGTCTTAATCATTTCGCGTTGTCCTGGTACATAGTATTATATGACAACATGTTTGTTTCATAGTCTAATAAATTTTTCTAACTTATATGATATTCTGTATTATACTACTGGTATTGTATGTACATACAATATTACAAACAACTGGCTTGATTAAATGTAGGCTATTTCCACATCACAAATTCATAATGTGAAAACTACGTCCTTTATAGCCCTAACGGAGTTTACTTTTGAACTTACATCAAAACATAAGATTCAATTTATCATATATTATAGTGTTGTAGCGTCCTGAGTTAATTCAATGTATAACGTTCATGTTGTCTTAGCATTTCTTCATTTCGTCTATTTGATGAGATGTATGTATTGTTTTCAACACCTTTCGATCCCTGCAATGTATAAAAAGCTGTACTAACAAATCTTAATTTAAAATGTGCATTGCAAAAGGTAACTTAAGTTCTGTCGTTAGGCACCTCCAACTGAAATTAGGTCAATCTGATTTTGAAATAATCTACCGGTCAATATTCATAGAGTTGGTTTAAAATTGATCAATCTGTAATGTTATCTCCATACGAATGATACTGTAATCAATTAGTTTATGTTGATATAACTGTAGTAAGACGAAAGAGTTCTCTTCACTATAAGCAGACGGCTTATCTGTAATAACATAAAAATAATGGAGATACTTACTGATTGGTTTCGATCTTTCTTGAAACTTTGTGACTTTTCGTCCTGTAAATATAACAATATGCAAATGGTTGGTCCGTACAAAACAATACATATGGCACCTCAGTTCTAACCAAAAGTAGTAAATATACTTTCCGCCATATCGATTTATCGAGTACAAAGGCATTCAAAGTGTTATTTAAAAGTATAAATTTACACAGATAAAGACATTCCAATCAAGTAGGCTTTATTTAAAAGATGCATGATGCTGCTACATTATATACACGGGGTTCAAAATAACAAGAAATCTTATTGACCCCGTTTTTTATGGAGACTAACATATTGCTAGTTAATTTCTGGAAAAATAATGATGGGTCAATGACTTAACTTTTTCGCAATATTAATCTTTAGTGATACACTATCAGATCAAGGTGCTTAATGCAGAATTAGCTAGAATTTGGTATTATAAACGTTTATGTATGTGGTGTATGTTTCAGAATGGATATCACTTTCTAATCTTTTCTTAGGTAGTTAATTATACTTTAGGATAAAAAATTAGAGGTAGTGGTATTTCTACCATCATCTGATTAAATATTACGCTCCTTATTATTACCCCACCCACTTTACTAAAATTCATTTTTTCAATTTTTGATAAATGACTATTTCATGATAAAGGAACAACAAGCTTTTTCAGATATTTTGTCTACAGTTTGATTAAAACCTTTGTTTTAGAATGCAAAAATAAAAAATGGGGGTCAATGTGCATATAAGAAAGAAATTCAATAAAAACTGACAAAAAATGTGTTTTTTAGATTTCGACGAGCTTTGAGATATGACGGCATATGTCTGTAACAAAGAACTGTAAAAGAAACTAATTATTAATAAATTGTTATATCCTAACTGTCCTAACAATTGTTCTTGTAATACAGTTTGAATTATGTAAATATCTTAAATGTTTTTGAGAAATGACTATTTTGTACCCCTACCCCCATTTTGGCATATGACAAAAAAAATCAATTTAGTCACCAAATGTGAGGTCAAAATATTTGCAAAAATCCAAAACCTCACCAGTGACCCCCCTTAAAATCATATGTTTAGCTAGATAACAATTGAAATTATTGCTGACATACATGTATCAAGATAAATTATACCTAACATACCTTTGTGTGCCTAAACCCTGAAGAGAACGTTTCCAAAGTCTTCCTCCTCTCTTTCCTGAGTTTAAGGGCTTCTCTAATCTGAGTTGTTACACATATAAATAAATATTGAGTATTTGCGAATGTACAAATATATATATATATATATATATATATATATATATATATATATATATATATATATCATTGAAAGGAAGTATTAAGTAAATAGTTAAATCTGCAGGCGACGATAACATTGAAAGGAAGTATTAAGTAAATTGTTAAATATGCAGGCGACGATAAGAATAGAGCTGCAGAAAGATATTGTTTTATATAACTAAAAAACAGATGTAAACATGACATATATTAGCAAAAAGAGAAACAAAACTTGATGAATCCAAAGCTACTTTAACAAAGCGTAAATTGGATTTCATAATAAAACATAGCGATAGTGAAGGCGGTTGCTAGTACAGTTTAGGCACACTCACCTGTCTGTTGAAGACACAATGGAACAAGAAAATAAGAAGACCCTGGAAGTGAAAGCATTATTGGATATGGAATACCATATGTCTACATGAAAACATAATGATAGTAGTAAGAGGAAACACAAAAAAAGAAAATAAATGAAAGTTAGAAGAATTGATCACAGCATGATACAGCTTAATAAATGCTACTCGACTTAACGTTGAGAATTGTACGCACTTATTAACTGAAATGTATTTTGTCAGAGTTTTAGTTGCTAAATCAAAATTATATAATGTGTTTTAAGTTATTATATAAAATCTTCCATGACCTTACCTGTAATGTATTGCAAATACAGAACAAATATTGCAGTATGAATAGATTGCTGTTAACTGATAATATCCCGAAAAGCCACGTTAGTCCCATTATAGGAAGTAATACACATAGGCTCCGAACGCTTGTCCTAAAATGATAAAGATATGGTAAACATATATACGCTATTAATACTACATGGACACTAGGTAAAACTGACCTACGTATTTAAATACAGAAACACAGCATCTTCAAACAACCATAACAAAACCGGTAAAATAAAAAAAGAAACATTAATTCATCGTGATTCTCATCTACCTTTTTTAGTTCAAAAGTGATGCATGCTGTCATCAATTTCAACTTAAATCAGTTTTTATCCCACTTTAATTCAATGGTCAATAGCTCAGGGTTATTCGGATTTTCCAAGACAATAGAGTTTAAATTGGCACATTAAAAAATAAAGCTTACCAATCTTATTTTATTATAATAGCAGAAGTTTTGTTGAGTTGATAAATTTCAAATATACACCTAACACTAATTTAGTTGTAAATATTTACATAAATAAGTAGAATGAAACGAGCTATTTAATTTTAAAATTAAAACTTCGTACTTAATTCTCATTATCGATGTTTTCGACTTCATAACTGTTGATGACGTAATTTTCTTGAAAACGACTGCTATGATAATAACATTGACCTAAAACGCAAAATAAAGAAGTTTGCAAACACAATTTAATAATGCAGAACTATTATCAATGCTTTATGAAGGTATGCAATATATGCATGCTGGAATAATATAAACACAACGTAAATGCTCTTATAAATACATTCAAAGGTCATTTTGACAAAACATGTATTCTTATAACATCTTCGAGGTGTGCTTTGAACATAAAATCATATAAATAACGTGTTGTCTTAAATTATGTTGCTTATGTGGACAAATAATATCTTTTGATATCGAATCAAATTTCTTATGGCTCATTTTCATTATCAAAATAAATTCTTGTGTCCATAAATCAAGACAATGTGTCTCTTGCACCATTTTTATGGGTCACAATCATTTTCTGAAACTGAGAAATACCTACGTACAAATAAAATGATATCGTAAGACGACTAATGTACAATGAAACGGATAACAGTTGTAAATATGATTATTCTAAACATTTTAAAAATATTCTTTATAAATCATTCAATTTGAACACAATTAAAATAACATTACAAGGAATTGCCTTTATGTAATGACCTGAAAAGGTTGGGCTCCCAACTAAACGCATGAAATAGCCTAGCATATACAACCGAAACGACAAAATTAAAATATAATGCGAAGATTTACTTACACATATTACGAATAATACTGGGCCTATAAATGACCATATAAGTCCAGAACCTATATCAAGCCAACAGCTGAAAATAGAAGACAAGTCAGATAATTCATGCAATTGCTTTCTCACTTCTTTTTAGTATCCTTTCTTATTCCAAAGCGTGCATATGTCCATTCTCAGACATCAACGTCATTTATTTGGACTTAAAAGTACTTCAAACAGAATTTTAACAAAAAGATTTACCAATAACAGTGTATCGACATGTACCAAAACATACACCGTATGGC
>JAFMSR010000515.1:0-49974 GCA_022818135.1 Saxidomus purpurata
ATCTTGAAGATTAGCACACATTTAACTATCTGGCTGTTTTTCACACGTGTTAGTAAAAAAGGTCAGTACACTATTTGGATTATCATGTTTATTTCTACGTATGTTTTAAGCCAGTTTAAGCCTATTTGTAACATCTTGACGTGAAGGAGATCTTTACCAGTGTACACTTCCCTCCAAAACTTTGATCTGTAAATGTAACCGCCAGTATCCGTTTACCTTACACATTCACGCCGAATAGCACTGAATAAAAAACTTGTATATGTATGTATTATAGGTTATTGAACTTGTATGGTGAAAATATTGACTTGGCGGGAACAACGAGTTGAGTTGTTCCCGCCAAATCAACGAGTTTCAAGTAATATTTCGCCATACGGAACAATCCCCCCAACCTCCCCCCCCCACCCCCCCAACCCCCCCCCTTGAATATGAACAAAATGACATTCTGTTAGCAAAAAACAATAAATGAATCTTGAAATTTCTCAGACAACTAGCGTACTATTTTACCATGTACATTTTCTTTATTGCGTATTAATAGACTCGATTCAATATTGTTTCAAGATTCATTTATTGTTTTTTGGTTACATAATGTCATTTTGTTCATATTCAATATAAAAGTATATAATAAAAAGGTTATTGAACTTGTATGGCGAAATATTACTTGGAACTCGTTGATTTGGCGGGAACAACTCGCAAGCTCGTTGTTCCCGCCAAATCAACTCGTTCCAAGTAATATTTCACCATACAAGTTCAATAACCTATAATATAAAACTAGACACGAGTTAGTGAACGTGACGCCTTCTAGGACAAACGATACGCCTAATTATACAGAGGAATTCGCTAGCTCCTTGACCTATGAAACAAAATTTTAGTTGGTTGTAACCAAATCGAATGAAATTGATCTTTACAGTTTGCTGTACCTTCTACTCCAATCAAACGCTCCCATTTCGTTAAAAATTCCATATTGACTCAATATCAGCTAAATGAAAATTATTATTTTCACTTATTTTTCCAATGACAAAGTTAAGCCAAATCTTTAATCTCTAAACACGAATTACCTGGGAATTGAACACAATATGTTTATTTCTTGTATACATTTTGTACTTTATTTCACCTATATGACAAACAGGAAACAAGCTAAGCCAACATTACAGCAGTTATTGATCGAAAACCATCATTTTTTTAAAGGAATCGCAAAAAGGGCAATAACTCTAAAAAAAAAAATGCGCGAAACTGGACATTATAATTACTTAAATCGTCAAAAATATTCATTCAAATGAAATAGAAGTATCGAAAACTATCGCACGAAAACAATTTAGCAAAAAAAAAAATGAAAAAAGGCCGTGATGCACATGAAGTATATTGTACATGCATGTAATGATGTTATATGGTATTTTGTATGTTTGATCTTTTGTTTTGTATATATGTTGTGCTCTCCTTGATGTGGATAAAATAAAGATATCTATCTATCTTTCAACCGATTTCCACCACTACCCGACTTTATCTTTGTTCCATAATTTTAAAGACCCACAATAAATTCATCGAAATCCAATATATCGCACTGAAATCAATTTTAATCGGACACCACCGCCTATGCCAATATAGTAAACAATATTTGCTGCCTTCGTGGTGACACACAAGACAAACTCTTTGAAAAAAGTCACAAAAGCATGTTAGAGAGTTTTTTTCTCGAATAATGGAACTACATGAAACAAATCAGAAAGTACAAGAAAATTTAGAAAATAGAATAACAGTATTTTGTTAAGTAGTGTATCCTGACTGCTTACAAAATACAACTCAGATCTCCTCTTTCACACAAGTGTGCAATATCTACACGATGGCGCGCTTTCAGACAATATTAATATCTGTAATGCTTTTATTTATAATACAAGCACATGCATTTAGCAAAGAAGAAAAGTTGCACCACAAACGAACACAAAAAATAAACAAACGAGTGAAGATGATGGGGAAATCGCTGGAAAATGTTCTGTCGTTGGTGAGTTATTTTTAGATTAAAAAAATATGCATGCATTTTTATTGAAGATAATTTAAAGTTTAATTATGTAGAATTTATATTAATCATGAAAAACTGAAGTAATTGGCGGTTAGCTAAATAAAGAATTATCAAGTTCTTATCAAGTTTTAGGTCAAGTGCGGTAATTGTGTCAGAGTCGGAATTGTATAAGAGTTTCCAGTTTTTAATTATATTTTGTGACCTTAACATTATTTTTAAGCTGATTAAAGTGAGTTCAGAAAAAGAACAGTGTGAGGAATCTGTAGCAAATATGACAGGAGAAATAAAAGAACTTTCTGATAAAATAGACAACTTGGGCGGCCGTTCATCAGGAGCACCACATAGTGAGTACCATTTTATAATGTAAAATTTTCCTTTTTCACAATCGTGCATATTAAATGAAAAGTTAAATTGCGAAAACGTCATAGAAGGTAAACTATTTCACAGGCATCTAAACAGGTAAAAGCATTCTCAGATTTGTTTTTACTAACATAAGTTGCAAAATTCAGCCAAAAAAGTTTGTTCTGAATACGTTTCTAAACAACTTATATCTGAAAATATTTTTCTAACCAGAGTATTCACAAAACACAATTTAATCGATAGTTGACCTCACGGACACAGAAGATCGTAGTGATGGCAGACCAGTCACTGTTGACGTCACAACAGCGTTCGATGATTGCATGAATAGCCTAGATTTGAATGTAATGCCGGAAGAAAATGCATATATCTGGTGTCTACGAACGGCTCTTTGGCAGTATAACGACGGATTCGAAGAAGATGAAGATTTGGAAATTTTGCAAATCTCAGACGAAACAAGAAGCAAAAGAAGTTCTAGATTCATTCGCAGGCAGTTGGCACCACGTGATATGACACAGCCTCCTTCTGGTTTCAGAACAAGAAAAGAATATCGAACTCTGAGCCTGGAAGAGAGACAGAATTTCCACGATGCGTTAAATGTTTTATATGAAGTAAGTTTTGGTCGTGAAACATATTAAATGAATTTCACAAGAGCTACATATACAAATTTTGTGAAATGATCAGATATGAATTTGTTGGACGCAAATAATTCTGAAACAAGATTTCAAGGTTCAGATACCCATTAGAACATGTGGCTGTAAATATATTTTTCTAGTCACTTATTTCTGAGATGACGGTGAATTTAAAGGTATTAAACAAAGCAAGTAAAGATAAAGCATTAGCTTCAAATGTAAATGCGTCTAACTATGGAAGATATAGTTTTTTCTCATTGACATCCGTCTGGCCGTCTGACTGTGTCCTTTACCTTGTCTAAACCTCAGATTCGACTTTGATGAAAACGAGTCTGAAGTCTAGTTATTCATTTGAAAATCTAAAATCACTATCATTCAAAGGTCTCGTTGATGAAAACCTTGTCCAGGCTTTATATGCTTGGACTTGGTTGGAAGCATCAGTATGAAGTCTTGTTCTATGATATATAAGTTAAGGTTATTACATTACAATTCAAGGTCATTGATACATTTAAATTGAATAGATAGAAAAGATTGCCTGCACTTTTCTCGTTGAATTTTGAAAATACATCGCTTTAAGCTTCAGAATGATGTCTAATTGTCTCTATCATAGTATATTTGGTCACTATGGTAAAGGTCAAGTAACAAGGTCCCCTTTACAGATAATCTTGATTTGACGAACATTTCCTTATTCATCTGATTGATATTTAGGGGAGATGAGACTCTGTCTTTTTTTGTTTTAAGATCTAGTTATGTTTGACATGAACAGAAATAAACAAGGTTTTTGGTTGTCTATAAATGTAAAGCATTGCAGGATGGTACAATTGATTGCTTTGCAAGGGTTCACAGAAATGCTATACGAGCAAGGGGAGCACACGGTGGCCCTGCTTTCCTGCCATGGCACAGGGCTTTTCTATCTTTGTAAGTGGACTATCTTTCTTACTGTTCGTCTGAACACACCGAGTAGACAATAAAAGGTCGTTTTAAACTTAGGTTGCTTCTTATGTTTGAATGCGGTTATTCTGTAATTGTATTATTTGGTTTAAAGATATTAACATGGGAAAAGCATAAGTGGAATATTTTTAAGCTTTGAAAAGAAAGTTTCATTTTGAAAAAAAATGGAAATGTGACCAATACTTTATAGTCACATTACCTTCATTCCGTCAGAAAAAAAAACATTTTATAAAAAAGGGAAACAAATTTGTAGCCAATATGTTTTCAGTTTTGAAGAAGCACTGCGTCAAGTGGATCCGACCGTTTCTATCCCCTATTGGGACAGTTCAATAGATAGCAATATGGTAAATCCAGGAATGTCAGTGATGTGGGACGATGAACATTTAGGTAACGTATATCAACGAGAAATCCAGGAATGTCAGTAATGTTGGACGATGTACATCTAGTTAACGTATAGCTCTGTGAAATCCAGGAATGTCAGTAATGTTGGTCAATGAACATCTAGGTAACGTATATCAACGAGAAATCCAGGAATGTCAGTAATGTTGGACGATGAACATCTAGGTAACGTATAGCTATGAGAGAGTTTCGAGTTAGGGTATCTTTACTTTGTATAGCTGTACAATGTTCAACCAACGGCAAATGTAGAGTATTTGTACATCTTAAAGAGTTACTTGAACAAAATCATTCAAATACGTAATATAACATTACACTTATTCATACAAATATTTAAAAACGTTTATAATAGCATAAATGTACTCTACTCTCCTATACGAAAAGTATATGTACTTTGACAAGTTAGTTACCACGGATATATGAAAACAAATGAGTTGATCGGGCATGCATAGTTAACTAGTAACACCTGAGACTTTCAAAACAACGCGTAATCATTCCCTATTTAGTATTTACTTATTATATAGTAAGCGGTTTAGTGCCACTTTTTGTCAAGAGATAATGTAGCTTGCTTAGAATCAGTATGAATTTGGTTGCTGTTTCTTGTTCCATCATGCAAAACGTAAGTGGATCAGCATAGGGGCTCTTTCTCGGGCGAGACAATGTCTGATCTCTTATTCCTGTGAAACTGCCTTATAATTAAAAACTTAGTATAAGAGTGTACATAGATCGGTAAACATAGGATGTTACCAAGCACCATTACATTAAGAGCCACAAAGACCCCTTCTTTGCCTTTTTAACAGAATTACAACAGAAACGGTCGTAGCTTATCATAAAGAAATTTTGTTACGTTCTATTGCAATCAGCAAATAGTTAACAAAATAAGTTAAGATCCATATATTTTATAGATACGGTTTATTTAATTTACTGGAAAAATGTCCATTGTTATTATTATTATTATTATTTATGTATCTTTTAGATAAGATATGACAGGAAACATCAGTATGAAGTCTAATTATGCGTTCCAAAATTGACCCTCTGATAGAAAATCTGTCCACGCTCTTTGCTTGCTTTTGATAAAATCAATATGATGTCTGATGGTGCATATCATTGGCACGTCCTGATTGGTTGATTTTCATGTTTTCTACAAGTGTTACTCATACAGCCCATATCGAGCTTGCCCGGGCTTTATCTGTAACATTCCTTTCCGTATTTGTCGAATTTTTAGGGAGTTAGTTATGTTATACGAGTGGGGACATAACTTTTCGTACATTTTCATAACTTTAACACATATTAATGTTCCCTGAAGCATGTTTTTTTCGAATGAACAACACACATATAAGCCAGATCTAAGATATGATTTGAATCTGTGAAAAGAACCCAGAAGTAACAGTCTCCTTATGATTCTCTAACATTTTTAAATGTACATTATCCTTTAATTTAGGGGTATTTTCCCTATAAAATACATGTAAAAAAATCAATTTAACAGACTTGACATTTCAGACTGTAGCAGAGGACACAATAAGAAAGTGTACTGTCAAAGTACCATACTCTTCCTTGCACAAAATTATATGCAAAATTTGATTACGTTTAGTTTACTAGTTTTGAAAGTATACAAAATAATTACCGGCATACATACTGCATAAGTTTCACCGAGGGTAATAATAAGTTAGTTCTCGATATGTTTATAAAACAAAAAATAGAACAGTATTCCATGACATTTTAGGCACTGGAAATGGCATAGTGGACAGCGGTCCGTTCGACGGTTGGGATACCGTGACAAATCCGCTAAGAAGGAATATAGCAAGAGGTGTTGGTAGTCTTGTTAGACAATCTAGAATCGACATCGTCATGCTCTTCTGCCGTCTTGGAGTAAGTAAAACACATAAATACGCTCTTTACAGTGAACCATTTGCTTTGTTTCTTATTTTAGCAGGATTCAATAATATTCACATTTTGTAATACACAATGTGCATTTTTCCAAAGGATATGACAAAACCTATCTGCAGATCATAGAGCAAAAATTAACGCGGATGTAAAGCAAACACAAAATTAGAGTAAAACTTAATCGATTGTTTGATGGTTGTAGAACAAAATAACCGCAGTCGTAGAGAAAACACAAATTTGGAGTAAAATTAACCAATGACTTCAGAGCTGATTCTAGAGCAAAATAGTTGCTTGTTGTAGAGCAAGAATTGACCGCTGGTCGCAGAGAGAAAAAAGTGGTTTCATGTTATAGTTTACAACATAATGTATGACTGAAATAAAAATGTTGATGACCAAATGTTTAGTATGTAAACCACCAAAACATCTTGAATACAGCAAATAATCCGTTTTTCTCCTTTCAGGACTTTGATGGTCGCTGGGAAAATGTTCATAATGGTGTGCATCGTTGGATTGGTGGGACTATGGCTCGAAGCTTAGCTGCCAGCGATCCTGTATTCTATATGCACCATGCTTTTGTTGATTACCAATGGGAACAATTTCGAAAACAACAATTAACGCCTTTCTGTGATATAGATCCAGCATTTGATTATCCTCCAACAGCTGATACACATCATGCACCCGAGACCCCAATGGATGGCATGACCTTTCTCATTAATAAAGATGGTATTGCCGATTACTGGACAACAAACTGGTACAACTACGAGGACACCCCGACATGTGATAATAACTGCAGTAATACACCCGACATATTTTGTGATCCTGACCAGAATCTCTGCGTAAGTGAAATAAGATTTGATTTAACCAATGGAGGAAGAAGAAAGAGACAGTCGGGCACAATAACATCAGCGAGAGTTAGCAATTCGTCATCTTCTAATCCTATTTGTAAAAAGAACCTATACGATGCACGATGCCCTAGCCGCCTACCACCACCTAGAACGGAAGAGGAGTATGTTGACAGATTGATTATTGGTCAAGCTGATAGGGAGTTGCCAGATGAGATACAAATGGTAGCCTATGAAGCAAATGAAGCTTCAGAAAAAGACGAGAGGTATCCCCCGGAAAGTGCACCAATATTTTTCCAAGCTGCCCCAGATGAGTCAAATGACTGCAGGACTTGGGAAACGTCCGTCAAAGACCTTGTCCAGGCAATAGTTAAGGGATCGAAAGTAACAAATAGAGGATATTCAGGATTTTAGACATTTACATGATCGATTTATTATTTCGTGTTTAACAAGTATTCATAATATACACTGTTTGGTAGAGTTAATTGTAAACTAATAAACGTATGTTTAAATGTCTAAACTACATTATTCAGGAAAAAATTATATGCTCCACCTGATCAGTAAATACCGCCTTATTTTCATTATACACAATTGATATGAAGTTTGAAGTATTGCTGTAACGCTTATCATGTTGAGTACAATATGGACAGCTGAAAACACTGCTGCTTAAAGCTAGACTGTTTTTTCCGTCATGGGACATCCCGTGGGCTATAAATCTGTTACAGAAATCACTAGACACATTTACTAGGGTTCACCTAAATACCGCAGAAAAAAGAATGTCATTTTGTCCCGCATTGAACTGAATACGTTCAAATATATTGTTTGTCAGTGAAGTTTTAGAACTGAGAAATATGTACACATAATTATTTATATGATTGTTACGTGGTTGTTACCTATTAGCATACCCTGAACATTGGTTTAATACATTTCAATGGTATTTGCAATGAAATACCCCTCTAAATGAGTGGTTCTCTAAGCAAGTGTTTAGAATAACTCTGAAAAACACAGCGTATGATTTATGATAAACAATACACAAAGTGCACAGTGATACTTTTATAGCTACCCATACATGTGCGTTTCTTGTGTCAATGCTTAGCAAAACAGCCTAAGAAAATGTGATCAGTTTTTCTTTGAAAGTGCCGAAAAACACATCGATGTCGTAATTATACTTAATAACATTACGGATTTCATAAGCACCTGCCCAAAATGTTAAAAATAAATGTTCATCTTTAAATGTGTCCATAGAGTATCGGCTTAATGAAGAGAAACTAATTATTTGTGCTGTAGTTCTAACGTAAACAAGAAAAACTGTGATAGTCTAAAAATAGATTAACTCATGCGCATTTGGAACTAGTACGTTTATCGCTGGAGTCATGTTGTCGCTTGACGCCAAAAAGAAAACAGGTATTTACTACTTATTTCATAGGATATCCAAAATTAGTTTTCGTACTTAAAATTTGATTATTTACCAAAGTATTTTTTTTATCCGTAAATGCAAATCTATATCATTAGTTATATCAATGTATTATTAACTCTGATTTATACTGTATATTTTGTTTAATACATCACGTATTCTCCCCGTCTAGGGCCAAGGACCTGACCTTCAATGTCCGCGATCACGCCCTAGATCGAGTATACAAGTCAGCTATGTATACTGCCGGGAACTATTTTCTAAAATAGTACATAAGGTCATTCTAAAAATAAAACTCTAATGTCATTTCAAAAATAAACGTTATTCTAAAAATAATTTCAAAATGGCCGCCGCGCACCTGCGGTGATGTCATTCAACATGGCCGCCGCGCTGTGACGTCGTTCAAAATGGCCGCCGCGTTGTGACGTCATTCAAAATGGCCGCCGCACATGCGCATTATTTTGGGCCAAAGAGGCCCCTATACGACTGAGGTGACCGTACCATTTGATTAATCTGCCATATAAAACTTTTATTCGAAAAGGTGTTTTAAATGCTTTTAGAATATTTCATTAAAGTTACATGAAAGTTTCATATGATAGAAAAATTTGAAAAATGTGCCTGGTTATAATTTAAGTGTAACAGTGTTATAGTAACGGTAGATAAATCTGCCGTGCAAATTTTATCATAAGAAGAATTTTGATATCACTGTAATGTCACATTAAAGTTACATGAAAGATACTGATGTTACATACATGTGAAAATTATACCTGGTTAAATTTTAAATGGTACACTATTACAGTAACAATGGATAAATCTGCCGTATAAACTTTATTTTAGTTCCTTATAAACTTTCAATTTATGTTATCATATGTCACAAACGTTACGTGTATAATAAATTCAAACTGGTTTATCATTTAGGGCCAATTTTGTGCACTATCTTGTTTTGTGCGTGACATTATGCGACGTGTACCTACACTCATGATCTCCGGTTAGAAGTCGCTGATTTGAGATCACTGTAACCTCACATATATGGAGGGACATGGGTTCGCGTACTGCTATCGACCATGTCTCTTTGTGTGAGAAGGTTGGCAGTTTATTACAGAGGATAGGAGTCTAGTACTGGTTCTACCAAGAAACGATTTTACCAAGGTATGGCGTTAAACTCATACAACAACATCAACACCATACCTACACTCATTGACACGAAATAAGATGTACCTACATTTGTTGACATTAAACAATTATAAATGCAAATCCTTACCTAAGTCGTGTCAAAAACGATCTAAATATTAGCTGGATTTGAAGGATCAAAAGACTATTTTAAAACTATGAGCACCTTTCCGTCAGCTTGCTTATTATGTAAAGAAGTAATTAGATGCAAGACCATGCATAAGTAGACAGTTTATGACTGGATTACATGCATAACGAAAGAGCTTAAAGTTCCCTTGCACTGTAGGAACACATCGACAACATACCACTTACCGCACACTAATTTTATTCATTAATACAAGGTATACATCCATTTTCTTATTTAATTATTTTCCTACAATACCAATAAGATATAAAATAGTTTTACTCTGTCTAATGACCAACTGGAGTATAAAGCAATGTGCAGTATTTCACGCGTCATTGAAATAATTTGATTAATCAAACTTCTGTTTTAATCGAAATTTCTCCTGAATGAAATCAAGTGGACAAAATTCTCCAGAAAACTGAAACAACCTCAACAGAATCAGATTCTAAGTCTAACATACTTGAACAGCAATAAACGTGTTTAAAACATCAACTTTATCGCATGCACATTTATCGGCAGTTGGCAATTTTCTTTGAAGGACAGAACCTATTGCTGTTTTTATATAGGCAAAACCAATCCAGAATGCCAGCAGTTCTTATTACAAACATCCAGCTTCATGAGATTTAGCTGTTTTCTCATCGATTTATTTTTAACAATGGCTTTCCAAGAAAACAAAACCTTTATAGTTCTTAAACATAAATGATTTCGGTAGATTTAATAAACACTCGTTTTACATTGAAATCTTGTTAATAAATAAGGATTTTTAACCCAAAAGATGACTGCTAGAGGAGTAGATACTTGAATATATCGCCAACCTTTAATGTTTTATCCTAAAACTACAAACACAGACAGTTTTCTTAGGAACCATGTTTCAAATGTTGTGAGTGGACCCGTCTAGTTTAATACTATTTTATTTTGCTCTTTGCAT
This sequence comes from Saxidomus purpurata, assembly GCA_022818135.1. Classification (NCBI taxonomy): domain Eukaryota; kingdom Metazoa; phylum Mollusca; class Bivalvia; order Venerida; family Veneridae; genus Saxidomus; species Saxidomus purpurata. The sequence continues at coordinate 10,707 of JAFMSR010000515.1, forward strand.
ATACATTTTATGTTAAATTACAGTAGAATGATTTTACAACATTGCTCAAAACAGTATTCTTTTTAAATACTGGTTTGAAGTTCTTAGTATATTTCGACCCTTACTTTTCAAAAAGAAAGCTCGGCACACGTTATCCTTCCAATCAGACTTGTAAACTTCAAATCAAGCAGCTCAAACCTGTCCACAGATATTTCTTTTGGACACAGCAATTTGAGCATTACAAAACATATTTGGATTTAGATCTTTAAACATTTCTTTAACTTTAAATACTCACTTTTTACAACTAGGTGTGCGTGTGCGTGTGCGTGTGCGTGTGCGTGTGTGTGTGTTGGTGGTGTGCGCTTCTGGGTGCTGTGGGGCTCGTTTTGGGGAGGCTGCGTTTTTGGTACGTGGCATTCCCTGTTTGATATTATTTTTGTTTTTTTGCATCTTCAGCCCAAAGAAAGACTTTCTTACAAATACGGTTAGCCTCTTTATTTCTAAGCCTGTGCTAAAACAATCACACACTTTCACTGTGTTTGACTACAGGCCATAGCCACCCCGTATCAGCAGTAACGGCAGCTGTTTGCGTGTACATGTATTTCCAAATGCCAAGCAAAAATCTTAAAGCCCTAATCTCAACGGCATTAATACAGACGTATGACATAGTGACCAATAGAAATGACCGGCCACACTGTGGCCTCATACAATTTACTACTTAGCACTGCAAAATACATTCTACCCTTATTCTTTCTTTCTAGCAATTGGCAAACCAAGCACACGACTTGCACTCCGTGCCAAAACTTTAACAGTCACATTATAATTAAGAAGTTCTTATGTAAAAGTAAGAGTACTTCTCAGAATAGTACTAGTATATTTGGCCTAGGCAAACATTTAAGACTATAATGGACAATGTTACTTTTACTAAAATTAACAACCATACTTTTCTGTGTATACCATATATTAAGTATGTTTACCATTGACTGTAGGTCCTGTTCATTCTCAGCTTTCAGTACAATAGCAACAGTATAACATTAAATGCAAACACGTTCGTTGTCAATCAATACACCTTTACTCACTACCTTGATCTGCAATGCTAGGTCATTGAGAAAAAGGTTGAACAGCAAAGGTGACAATGCAAAGCATCGACACAAACCAGTGCTTACAATAAACCAATCAATGTAGTGACCATTAAAGCGGACGCAAGAAGATACTGATGAGTACAGGGATTTAACAACTGACATCACTTTCATCAAAACACCAATGCTGTTCAGTCTCTCCCGCAACAAATTCCTGTCAATACAGTCATAAGCTCTTCTAAAGTCAATAAACGAACAGAATGTAGATTTGCAAAGCTTTTAACGGACATCAATAATACTGGTTAATGCCAATATCTGATCAATTTTACTACGATCGTTACGAAACCCATTCTGCCCATCCGCAATCTTATTTTCACATTCTGACCACCTTGACAGTCTATCAGTTATGATACTAGCAGACATTTTATACATAGTACATGCTCAATTAATTCCACGGTACACCATAGGGTCCCTGGTATCAGTGGAGTTAGATTTTGGAATGGGGTTTAAAACTGTTTTTGCCCCATAGTGAAGGCACAAAACCAGTCTGTCTCAAAACATGCAAAAACAATGAGTGCAATAATGAAACAGACATTATCATTTTTCAGAACTTTATTTAAAATATGATAAATACCAGAAGCTTTGTTTAATCTGAATTTTCAATAGCCGCCATATCTTTAAAGATTGAAATCGGTCTGTCTAATTCAGGGTCAGACTTTTGATCACAATCCTTGAACATTGACTGTTTGTCACTTGACTTACTACCATTTTGGGTTAAATGTTACAAAAAATCAGTCTTCCATCGTGTAAATTTCCCTGCGACACTACTGTCCCCTAGCACCATTTCCACAGGAATTCCCTTTTAACGTTCTTGACCAATCCCAACTGTACCAACGTTTTTCCAGAACTCTACATCATTGTTGTTAGCCATTTGCTAAGATTTGTCTGGATATTAAACCAGTAGAACTTTTTAGCTCTCTGGACTTCTCTATATTATTCTTGAGTTTACATACTCAATTTTAAAAGTGTTTTATCTCCTTCAACAGTATTTCAATCACCTTTTTAGCTCACCTTGCTTTGCCAGGGTGAACTTTTCTAATGGATGATTGTCCGTCGTCCGACAACATTTTGATTCAAACGACATCTCCTCTGAAACCACTGCGCCAATGTTGATGAAACTAAGCAGGGATGTTCCTTGCATAAAGCTCTACCAAATTTGTTCAAAGAATTCCATTCCATGCAGAACTGTGGTTACTATGGCAAAAAATAGGAAAACATTTAAAAATCTTCTTCTCTGAAACCACAAGGCCTAGAGCTTAGATATTTACCATGTAGCATTGTCTAGTGGACCTCTACCAAGATTGTTCCAATCATGACCCCTAGGTCAAAATTGACCCGGCGCGGGTGATCACTTAGTTTTACATAGGCTTATATAGGCAAAATACATGTAATTATTAATAAACATTGACAAAATTTCATGGGGTACAAAACAACTACGGAACAACCTTTTGTTGACACTGATGTGTAATCATTATGCATTGTGTTCCTACCATTCAAAATACAGTATTAACTAATTATCAAAATATCTTTATGAATATCACCATACTTATTAGTCTTATAGTCTAGTACATGCCTGTTGTGTAATTAGGCTTTACATGTGACAAGGGACACAACTACTATATACATGTAGTATATTATATAACACACACAACAGTTATTATCCATTCCATATATAACATGCATGTTCAGATCATATATTGCAGTGATGCTTGTATCATGTATTAAAGATATAAAGCTTACAAGTGTTGTTAATATACGGCCATCATGATATAATAATGCCTATCAGCAATGCTGCCATCAGACAGATTAAAAACATGTAAAACAGAGTAACGTATGAAAAAGCCAACACAACCCGAACTAGTTTTAGCTTTAACATGAATATTTGTACGATCGTTACCAATCCATTTTAATTACAACATCAATACATTTAGATTTTGATAAGTGTGTTTCTGCAATATCAATAATATCTAGATCACAGAGATATAAACATTGATCTCTTAAAAAAATTTATCATTAAAAATTTAGAACAGTTGTTTACCAACCACGAACGTTCCAGAAGCCTGCCTTCAACTAGTAATCTATGTATATGCACTTCCGTTCTACCCATTCCCCGTAGAGTTCATCTAAATTAGTTTCACAATTCGCCCATAAGAGCTTTATTCAAAATTTAGTGGGCATTTAGTTAGCTTCAATATCCGGGCGATCACGACCCCCCCCCCCCCCTTACTTTTGTTGCATAATGTAGGGTTGGAATGATTGATAGATCAATATTTTTTTCAAATGTTCACGACCTTAAAAATGTCTATTTGGATTTGTAATTGACATGTTGAAAGTGAACTAAGAGTTTCTGTCATGAGCACGTTGTCCAGATCGAAATATCCGTCACTGAGGGTAACTACAGTTACTGAGGGTGACGTCACAGTGCTTATAACGTTACGTCACAAGTAATTCATGAGAGTCTTCTGGCATAGGAGGGGTGCAGGACTGATTTTTCTGGCATAGGTAAAATCACGTAAAAGCCTATCCGATATGCAAGAAAATTGTATTACAAAACAATTGACTGTATGGAACATTTCAGTACATTTAGTCTATATCTTTCTGATGGAGCTTACAAAATAAAGCCATAGGTAAATATATATTGTTTAAAACGTTAAGGATGTTTTTCTTTGTCATATTTATTATATATAATATGAATTAAGGCACTGCCTAGAATGGGGATTTATCAACGGGTGTGTTTTCGTCACACTGCAGTTTCGTCTTACTGAATGTGTGTAGCAAACTTGAAGTGTTTTCGTCTAAGCAAGATTACTGAAAGTTGAATGAAAATCGTGGCCTGTAGAGTGACCTTTGACCCCAAAAGAATAGGGACCATTTTCATGTTGCTGGCAACCTTCTGAGCAAGTTGAATGAAAATATTGACCTGTAGAATGTTATCAAGGAATCTCCCTTGACCTTTGACCCACTGACTCCAATACAAAAGGGATCATCTCAGGTTGCAGGCGACCTTCTGAGCAAGTTTCATGAAATTCAAATGAAAATTGTGACCAGTAAAGTGTTATCAAGGGAAAGTTTACGGACAGACGGACATATTTGAACCAGAGTCTCCCTATAGCCAGATATGTATCAAGCACAATAATATGGGCCTGGGTTTCTCTGATCAGCTGTGCTATCTGACCTCTGTCTCTGGCAGCAATTCAGTGTTTTCCTATACACAGAATTATATTTATCATGCCATTACTATGACAACTGTCTGATAAAGCCATTGTCCTGTCGGACGCTGAGAACAGCAACCTTTTTCAGTCAGTGACATGAAAACACTTTGCCTTGTTTAAAACTATGATAAAGTCCGAGAACATCAAATATTTCAAGTTCTCCAACTGTTTTCCAGACTACTTTTACAATGTTTATATTGGTCACAGCATTATTAAAAAAAAAATAGTTGACATTAAACAATAATTTAAAAAGCTACTTTTCCTCTATTTATTTCTGAATTTTCACATTTTCTGCAGATCGTATATAAATCAATTTGTTTAAAAACTAAAACAATCAATATAAATTAAACATGCAAATTTTAGCAAAAGAAAACAACAAAAAATCTTACAAGTAAACAAAAAAATGCAGTTGATGAAATTGCAAGCTGGTCTTGGGTCACCACAGTCCAGTATCAACATGTGGCTGAACTTCACTATTTATTTCAGGATGAGATTCATGGAAGAGCGTTTGATTAAGATCAAAGCTTTATTGTCATATTTTACAGATTCAAATGTATTTATTTTTTTTTATTTTTTTTTTTTTTTTTTATTTCACTGATTGGTTTATAAATTGTCCTTTCTTAGAACTCTCAATTGTCAAAGAAAGTTGTTCACTATCCATTCTATCCAAGTAAGATCCACAGTTCCATAACCTGAAATTGAAAATACAAGTACAATTCATAAATTATATTAAGAGTTGCAAATGCAAAAAATTCACAAGCAGCTGATTTTCCTATATAAACATTTTGGGAAAAGTCTGTACATGTTTGGTATAATCTATTTTATGATAAAATACACCTTTTATACCCAGGACGACGTGCTGTAAATTATGCAACCCATGTTAATAAGCGTGTCCAATCACATTTCGCTTTTGAAAGTTATCATGATGTCTGCTATGTGTTCAATAAAGTTCGAGATAGTTTTCAAAGAAAACGATGTATTAGAATCGAAGGATAAATTGTTCCCTAGATTTTCTATATTTTATTGACTTCAATAAAAATTATTAGTCAGTTGTTTGAGACGTCACACACAAATAAAAACATGTAGATGTACCGAAGACAGCAGTGGTGGTTCCCGTAAGATTGCCCTTCATGAAAGTGGCCAAGTATACTGTATGCAGCTACATGTAAGTGTCCGCGTGGATAAAGTCGGGATTCAGACATATTTTTCTTGGCATCTAGAACAACACCATCTTGGGAATACAACCAATGGCAATGGGTCCTGCAAAAATGAGTCAGAATTTAGAAAATTGGAATGCTAATAAAAACAAAGACTTAGCGTAAAGTTGGTGTTACACGCCACTTCAGCTAGAAAACATACCATACAGAAGCTTAGGAATTGCGATCATGCACCAAGCATTGCAGATGTGTTCAAAGCATTAAAAACTACCAGTATAGTAACATTTCACTACAAAAGCAAAGAAACGGCTACTGATCAATCAGTAGACTTGAGTAGTTCAAGTTTGAACAGAGTCATATTGATAAACACCCACCTCTCGATTCTGACACCAAGTGTATGTAGAATCTAGTTGTTCATGTGATAAAAGCTCGATCTCGATCTATTAGTAAAGTTTTCTTTCCAATTTTATCAAATAAATACTAGCTATGTTGTTATTGATCAACAGAAATAAACAGACAACAGGAAGTACGTCAGTGCACAAAAAAGAACCCAGTTGGTTATCGATACTCAGTAATTTCGGTTGCATTGTTACAACGGACGTTGAAGAATAAAAACCCGTCTACTCAAGGTCATTATTCACGTGCGATGACGTATAGAAGCACTTGCTTTACCGCTAAGACATTTAAATGCAGGCGCTTCGCGCCGGAATGTAATTTCAACACACTTTATTTCACTACTGGAGGCAGTATACGGTTTCAGGCTGTTAGTGACGAATTGGCCAGGGTTAAATTTACAAATTAGAGGTAAAATGCAGATCCAAGTGCATGGTCTTGGTTGATAATATTAATACATGCTATATATGCTTTTCATTGTCAAGTATTGAGATTTAGTGTATTGATGAAAGTGAAACCAGTGACATTGACCTTGCAGTAGTGACGTAATGGCTGCCAAGTACGAAAGCATGTCTGTCTAGAATTAAACGGGAATGCAAGTTTCATTTTGACAGGGACCCTTGGAGATTTGAAATTTTGAAAAAACGGTATGGAAACCTTGTAGCATGGAGCTTGTTTTCTTGATTTACAGTGTTTCAAGAGTCGGAAACAGTGTAGCAGTTGGTTCCATCAGTGTAGAAGAATTTTCAGTGGTAGTGTAAACATTAGCAAAATGTGTTATTTTGTCGCAGATTTCGCGATATTGAAAACACAGAATGCTGAGCTGGTGGGTGGCGGTTTTGGTTTTCACAAACAGCCGGGGGGGGGGGGGGGGGGGGGGACTGAAATTACTGGCATTTTTTATTGAGTCACACTGATCATGCTAAAAATGTACTACATTTGTTTCAGGTATGTGATTAAGTGTTTGGGTTGTGGTTTTGAAAGTTGCGGAGTCGAGTGTTGTGTGAAAAGCCAAGAAAACTGTAGTCTGCCTCCACTAAGAACCCAGTTGGTTATCGATTCTCAGTAATTTCGGATGTATTGTTACACCGGAAGTTGAAGAATAAAAACCCGTCTGCTCAAACACATAAACCGGAACCGGATCACGCGAAAAAAGCCTGCGTTACCGTCTCGGGGATTTCCCCTATAAGGTGGACACGCAGGTAATTAAACGATTCAACTATGTCATTTTTAATTATGAAGTAATCATAGAATTAAAATGCTATAGTAAGTTTTGCATACATTTTGAGAGGAAAAAAAACCACCGTTAAATATTTCAACACATTTGATTCTTTTCTGATGAATGATGCATTGTGTAAACGTTTCCTTTTCGAAAAATAGGGTAATATCTTCTTAAATTTCACGGTTGTTTACCAGCAAACCGCCCAACAATCCTTGCACGAAGGATCATTGCTTAGGATCTGAAGAAACATCTGTTCATTAATCCGATTTCTATAATCTATAATCTCATAATGACCGACAAAGGTCTAGGGAAAGCATATGCAGGTTATAATTTATTTGTTTATGAACATTTCTCCTAGACTATAATATTCATTCATACTAGTGTCTCTAATAAACAAGAAGTGTCTTAATTAATCTCACATTATTGTTTCTGAGGAAGCTAATAACTGTTTACTTCTAACCTCTTTCCCGTTGGAGGACTCTTGAATAATATTTCGTTTGTGCAACACTTTGACGCATTCAGATTGTTGAGAACTACTAATTCAAAGATACTGCCTAAACTGTAACATTGTAATGACAGTTTTATGAGTGTTGTTCAGATTTATTTCTGACAGCATGATTGTCTGTAAACATTACCTAGTAATTATATGTGTATGTTCTATTTTCTCGTGCATTGTGACCGAAACTGAAGAACATCATAGAAAGCAAACAAGAAAGACTAACTATCACTTGAAGCAGACGTTGTTATCTGTTGATGAACTTTTTGAAGAGGTAAGTCTTACATCATATAGCTGGGTTTAGATTGTAGAGAGTATTTTCATAAATATTTTACCGGAAATAAAATGACTGTCTTTTTCATCATGCAAGGTTAAATCATTGGCAAATGCAACAGAGTTTTGCAATGCACGGCTGGTGGATGTGAACAAGAATTTGAACAATGTATGCAAGAAGATCAAGGAAGTTGGGACATCCGAAGGTTTGTACTTAAAATTGGTATTTTCATTTTTCAAATACCGTTTTTTATACGTTTAGAATAGATACAATCAAATAAACATTCATCTAAATTTGAGGGTTTCTATTTTGCCCTATTTTGAATATTTTGCTACTGAAGGCATGTTTGCTTGTAAAGTGAAAAAATACTCCGTCAGGAGGTTTGTGCTTCTGTTTCAGTTGATATTACTAAAAATAAAGAGAAAGTCGATCGGACAATTAGCGTTGATGCAAAAACAAGTTATGACGCTTGCTTTGAAAACCTATTGGGCCATTGTACAGAAATTAATACCAAAATATGGTGTCTTAGAGTTGCTCTGTGGCAAAACAATCACTACAACCATACAGCAGACGACCTTGCTGAGAACGCTTTGTTCCGTGATAATTTAAATGCAAAAAAAGACCAGAGTTCCGTGAGAGGTAAACGAGGGACGCGTAAACTGAAAAGAATTGCGCCACTTGATATCACTAATCCAGAAACTGGTTACCGGATCAGAAAGGAATACCGGGCGTTGACTCTTCAAGAGAGGCAGAGGTATCACACCGCTGTCAAAGAACTGTACCTGGTATGTTTCTCGACAATATGTATGTCTTTATGTACAATGAGTTGTGACTTTTAAACAGTTCACAAGCACTGCTTCTTTATTTGTTTTGTCTGCGTGCAGGCACGCGTGTGTTAGTTTGTCGTTGCTGCATTCCTTCTTTGACATATTTGCGTTTTCTATATTTATTTAAAACGCTTTCTGTATATTGTATTCTGCATAATTATTTGCTATTTATATCCCCTTCTATTTTTCTACTTTTGCAGGATGGAACATTTTCCTGCTTTGCTCGAGTCCATAGAAAAGGAATCAAACTTAAGGGTGTTCATAGAGGAGTAGCGTTCCTGCCCTGGCATCGTGCATTTCTTGCCTTGTAAGAAGTTTTATGTACAAGTTACTTTTCTTAATAACTACAAATGAAGCGTGACACATATGTTCTATGCAACAATTATAAGCTAACAAAATGCACACACGATTCACTGAAAGATGTGTCTCTATTTTAAAAAGTAGAAATCTTCCTGATCCAAAGCAATAACAAAATGTCTGTGCGTGGGTAAATGTTTATCATGTAAATAGCTTTCTATTTAAGCGTTTTGCTACAGTATTATATGCATATTTACTATAAAAGTATGTCTATTTCATTGACTCTCTATAAAGTACAAAATATTCTTAATTAGTATTATTTTACTCACAAATGATTGGTAATGACGATTGTCCTACTTCTGGAACAACAATCATGCTTTCTTCGCAATCCTCATCCACATTTTGATTTCGAGTTTTTGAATTTCCAGGTATGAAGAGGCGCTACGTCAAATTGATCCTAATGTATCTTTGCCCTATTGGGACAGCACTATAGATAACCAAATGGATAGTCCAGCGCTATCATTGATCTGGGATGAACATCACCTTGGTACGAACTATCGGTACTAGTAGACATTGAATATCGGTGCTTTATTACACATTTTTTTTATTTTAAAACTCATTAAGTCTTTAACTGAGACTTATTGCTTTAACTTAAGTTACCTAATTACCGTTTTCTGGCGAAATTTGCTTAAAGTCCGAGGAGCACAATTACAAGTAGCTCGTATTTTACCAAGAAAGGTGTCTTACTAGCGAAAATGGTCTTTATTTGTACTAAAACATTCATAACTTTTTAAATCAATAAGTACATGTTAGAAATATAGCGCAGTATTTCGACTATACAAAAGAAAGGCATAATATTATGTCAACATTGTTTTAAAGGAAATAGAACATGGTTCTATCATTATCCTATAAATATTTTATTTTACTATTTCAGTAAATTCAAAGTGATCCTAGGAGTTTAAAGGGGCACTCCCTACATCTAGCATATTATACTCTCCAAACAGAAATATTGTGTTCAATTAATATCCGGACATGATACTAGCATATCATCTTGATAATGTAAAAGCAGTAATTAAGCAGAAGTAGCAATCATTGAGAGATCCAATCTTGGACTGCGAACCTAATTTCTCTCTGCCATGCTTGCAACTTGAGTAACGAGGTATTTTCTCAAATGACTCGCAGTAGTTGAACACTACTAAAAGTGTTTTTGCAAAAAAAAATTGCAAAATAAATTCAATTGTAAAATATCTTATACTACTTTGCATTGGTTTTGGAGACAAATCATATGGTTTTATTGTAATTTGTTAGGAATTTATATTCAAGTAAACCCTGACTAAAGCTCACTGTTCACAGGTAAAATGTTAAGGTTTTCTCCATCCGGGCGCATTTAATTTATTGTTACTCGGTTCCTTGGGCATTAAACTGATGTAATATATATTTCAATTTTGATCGCTTTCTTACGGATTTTGACTGCAAATTGACGACGTTAGGCCAACCACGCTGTTGTAATATATTTTAGCGCAGAATGACTCCTGCACAAATTATTAAAGAAAATAAAGCATCAAAGACGCATACAAGTGTATTCAAAATTTTGATTTATGAATGCTACAAGCGTTTACTAACCAGATGGAGCAAAAGTGTGTCATATTGACGGCTCTTCCTACAAAATAAGCTAATTCTGCGTTCCAGTGTTGCTCAGTGGGTACAAGAAAATTGCATTTCGTTTAATGACGATATTTGATTTTTGTCAGTTATTAAATAATGAACAGTTGTGCCAATATAATAAAAACTGCACTGAATTTATAATGATATTATCGTTCACAGTGACCATAACTTTAAGAAAAACATTTAGCGCTGATTTAAAATCTTATAAAATTATTTTACCAAAGTTACAACTAAAATATATGAATCTGTATAACAATTTTATTTCTGTGAAATACGGATTAATATACACATGTAGTTAACATGACCTAGTCAACAATTTGAAATTTTTCTATTTTCTAAAGTGTATTTTCATTTGCAGCAAATGAAATGTTGTAAGTTTAGTCGTACATGTTTTCATAGCATTCATTCTTTTTTAAGTATCTCGCTTGGCCATGATATAGTATGGCCATTTCAAAGTGTAATATAACTTTAATGAACTACAGGAACTGGATTTGGAAATGTCACCGACGGTCCATTTGCTAACTTTTCAACCGACGAAAACCCACTGAAGAGAAATATAGCGAATGGAAAGGGTAGTCTGCTGAAACCAGAGAAGATTGAAAGTATATTTACGTTCTGCAGACTCGGTGTAAGTTCTACATGTTGTATTGTATCTACGTCCAACTGAGTAACATTGTGGACACTGTTTATTGCCACAACAGGTAGTTTTTGTCGAGCCGCTTGCGAAAGCTCGATATAGTTGTCCAAATGGCTGTTCGGTGTATGTGTGTGCGTGCGTGCGTGCGTCAGTGCGTGCGTTCGTCCGAGTTTTGCTTGTGCGGGCTGTGACATATCTATGGATCAAGGGATTCTTAAACAACTTGGCACAAATGTTCACCATCATGAGACGAAGTGTCATGCGCAAGAACCAGGTCCCTAGGTCCAAGGTCAAGGTCACACTTTGAGGTTAAAGGTCAGATACAAGAATAATTCAAGAATGACTTTGTCCGGAGCATTTCTTCTTCATGCATAGAGGGATTTGGATGTACCTTGGTACAAATGTTCACCACCATGAGACGGAGTGTCATGCGCAAGAACCAGGCACCTAGGTCTAAGGTCAGGGTCACACTTAGAGGTAAAAGGTCAAATTCAAGAATATCTTTGTCCGGAGGATTTCTTCTTCGTGCATGGAGGGATTTTGATGCAACTTGGCACAAATATTCACCACCATGAGTTACCCTTGTTCTTAGAATAATTTCCTTTGTTGTTACTATAAATAGCTTATATTGTAACTTTTTAATTACTGGCCCTAGTGAAAAATCGAGACCACTTTTCTGTGGTACAACATGCATGTTACATCCAATATTTAGGTGTATTTTGACATTTCTCTAGTTGGTAAGGAGTTAGCCCTTTTGACAGCCGGCTCGACATGTTGCACGTTGGCATCTAGTTTAATTTTATCTTTCCATTCCAGTTATCGGCATTTTGTTTTACTCCATATCCGTCTTGTCTTATTTGTCTGATACACAAACTTTAGACTACTGTTTGACTAGAGACATTACAACACGTCCTTACTGTAAGACAAGAAACACACATTTTACATATTTTTCGGCGCTATCATTTATCACAGTTATGTATTCATTATGTATCCTATAAAACTGTAACTATTGTAGGACGTATTCAAACGGTTGGAAGGTATACACAATGGTGTTCACAGGTGGGTTGGAGGAACCATGAAAGGTACACTTTCGGCAAGTGACCCCGTCTTCTACATGCACCATGCCTTTATCGACTATCTTTGGGAGAAATTTCGTGAACGCCAAGGATCGGATAAATGTGATTATATAGATCCTAGCATTGACTATCCAGTATTTAATGAAAGTAGTCCAAAACCGACAAAGCCTGAACATATGCCTGAAGAACCGATGGACGGAATGGAGTTCATGATAAACAGGCGAGGAATAGAAAACTTCTGGACCGAAAACTGGTACGGGTATGCAGAGAGGCCGACTTGCGCTAACAACTGTAGCAACAGTGAGGATTTGTCTTGTGAAGACAATATTTGTGTTTGTAAATTGTGTGAGGATGTTGAGAACGAAATCTCTACACCAGGAAGGCGACGGAGACAGGCATACAGCTTCTCAACACAGCTTTATGCTTCAATTGCAACACATTTTTCTGCTGATACACAAAATGATAGTATATGCCGTAGACAGGTAATGCTCATGCCGTTATAATTTGGTGCCCGTTTCTTTATTTTTAAGATAAAACTTACACATGGACTTAGAGGTTCGAGGTAATTAAACTTGTATGACGAACTCCGTACCGAAATTACTGAAATTAGGACACTCCTTTGTGTTATTGATTATAAAACATGCATGGCAACCTCAGTACCACTTGACCAGTGAGGGCAGTCATTTGTGTTATATGTTATTTAAGTTGTATGGCGAACTCCGTACCACGTTTATGTTAGTTCCTTGTTCCCGTCAAGCCAATTCTAGTTTGTATATGTACGGATTATGTCTCCTTTCGGATAGGTAAATACATATAGCAAACTCCCCGCGGTTGTTACACCCCTCCCCCCCCACCAACGTTACAGTATGTACATGTAGTACTGCAGAGTTTATCCTAATCAATCGCTGTGCTGATTTTGAGAATGTACAAATGTAGATACTTTTCATTATTCTCCAGGCACTTTATATACTCTTGTTCTCTGCATTTTGATGAAATGATAAATTGATAATCGATATTTCATCAAAATATTAGATGATCTTAAAATCGCGTCCATGTCTTGTGTAAGCTCGAGAAACATTAACACGCTTAAAGAGGCACTCCCTACATCTAGCAGACTATATTCTCGAAACGTAGATTATGTGTTCAATGAACGTAAAATGATAAATAAATACAATATCAAAGAAGAACCTATGGCGAAAAATGTCTCATTTTACCACAATTAATCAATACAGAGGCTTTCTGTAATAAATCGCATCCACCCATTAATTGTACAACAACAACTCTACATAGATTAATAAAATGGTTTACGGTACTGCAGTATATTTTTAACCGCTGATTTTATCGATAATGACTGGGAATGCATAGCTGAAACTTTTAGGTTAAGTTATAATACTTCCAAAGATTCTATTTTTTATGTCATGGAGGTTATTTAGTTTGACATCAGTTATAGGGCATGTCCCTTTAAGCTTTTGAAAAATATCCCGTTCATTTTGGATGTTTGTAAACAAATAAAGAAGCCTGTACACCCGACCATTACACCCGGTTATTAGGATGGCCCACCTTGGCAACGGTCAGTATCGCAGAGGGCAAAAGAAAAATATATGATTGATATACGAACTGCTCCGCGAAAATGTAGTTATAAACAGACCTTACAGTAATAACCTGTCAGGTATGTAACGTTATTTGTTTATATTGCATTTGAATTAATGCAACTTTAGATGTAAATATGTGTTTTCCTTCAGCCATACCATCGTGCATGCCCACATGCAAGTCCTCCATCGACGGATGAAGAGGTAGCGTCTGCTATGGTCAACAAGGAAATACCAATGCCAGATAAAATAGCTAAACTTTGGAAGAAGTTACAAATATACAGGGAAAATACCTATGGGGCGCCACCCGAGAGCGAGCCGACATTTTTCAAGGAGACCGGAGATTCGGTTAGTGATTGTCGCACAACCGACACAGCTATATATGACTTAATACTAGGGATACTTCGTAGGCAAAACACTTCGGGAAAACTAACCTATAAAAAGTAAACATGTCCAATCTTTTGAATATTGCATGTATTGGCCTGCTTGCACCTTACATATATGTAATCTTTCAACATTTTGAGTATCTTACTGGTGTATAGTTCCTGCAAAATTGTGCAAAACCTTTACAACCTTATGACAGCGGTTACCAAGTACATTGTACATTGTTTTACACATATTATTTTGTCATAATAAATGATGGTACAGCGTATTTTTTAATAGTAAAATCATTAAAAAATGTAGCATTCTTATTTTCTTGTTGAAGCTATATTATTGATGGCTATCTCATAAATATTAAATTTCCAAATATCCAATTTATTGAAGCTGACAAGACTTCTCGCTCGTAGGAAAACTTCGATGTTTTGTCTTCCTTCCACCTGTGATGAACACTATACTAATGTTATTACACAGTATATAGGCTAGACAACGCTACTTTGGAAATATGATGTCTCGTATATAACGAATAGCGGAATATTACGGAGAAATGTGAATGCCAGACCCAGTTGCATAAACTTAAAAGAAAGTGACCATTATACTGGTTGATGTCTTAGAGGATCTCACATTGCCTACTCTGGCGGACTGTCTTCCTATGCAGAACATGTAATATCACCTCAAAGCTCAAGGTCACACTTATGCCCTCAAAGGTGGGCATATTAAAATAGCACTGTCCGTCCGTTTTTCCGCCCATCCGTGTGTCCGTCCTTACATTTTTCGTGTCTGGGCTGTAACTTTGTCATGCATTGAAGGATTTTAAAATAACTTGCCACAAATGTTCAGCACATCAAGACGACGTGTTGCGTGCAAGTCCCACGTCCCTACCTCAAAGGTCAAGGTCACACTTAGAGTTTAAAGTTAATGGGATCCTTCATAGACGCACACATTCGTGTCCGAAATGTAACTTTGTCTTGTATTGAAGGATTTTAAAATAAGTTGGCACAGATGTACAACACATCACGACGACGTGTTACGTGCAAGATCCCAAAGGATCTCAAAGGAAAAGGTCATACTGGACATTTCCAACTTAATCGGAATCGTAATCCGATTTTGAATCGTACAATTCACGGCTGAAGAATGGGGAAGTTCTCATCGTTATGAAATAGCTTTAAATTATAACTTGTACCAAATAATATGGTAAAAATCGGACATTGTTCACGATTACCGTCAACAACAAAAGGCAGACATACTTCAAATCGTACATGTATTTATTTTTTTAGAAATGTGATGAATTTAAAGGAACATGCCCTACATCTAGCATATCATATTCTGGAAACATAGATAGTGTGTTCAATAAACGTAAAATGATAAATAAATATAATTTTAAAGAACAACATATATCGTAAAATGGTTCCTTTAACCTCAATTCATCAATAAAGAGGCATTCTGTAATAAATCGAATCCACCCATTTCTTGTACAACAACAACTCTACATAGGTTATTGACTGGTCAACGGTACGTATTCTAAAACGCTGTTTTGTCGCTAATGACTGGAATGCATAGCTTAAACGTTTTGGTAAGTTATAATACTTTAGAATGTTCAATGTTTTTGAGGCTTTTTAGTTTGGCATCAGTTATAGGGTATGTCCATTTAATAAATGGTCCGGGAGACCCAATTTATTGAGGATGCGCGTAAATTGCTTTGTCATAAACGCATGGTACAGCGCATACTCAAATAAGAAAGTCGTCGCCTCTAACATGTTGGATGTTGTCCCTGGCCATCATGGTCGGCACATATCTACCCTTTCCTGTGGACTGGGTCTTTACGGGCGACAAAATCTATCCTAACCGTGACCCCTTTATGACACCAAAACGGCATCGCAGTTAGCCAAAAAAGGTTTACGAATGCGTAGAAAGTGTAGAAGTGACAGGCTGTAGCCGAACTTAAAGTGGAATTATGCACATTTTTAAAATTCCGGCTGAAATAGGTGCGCGTGAAAAGGAAATAATAACTTTTAACCCAATACAAGTTTTTCCTGCTACCAGTACGAAATAATAACTTTCAAATATTACTGTTCCTGTTTTGACTGGAAGAGTCAATTTAAGAAATAAACAAATGCATGCAGGAGTTGCTTCCCTTCCACTGCCGAAATCTCTACCGGCAGCAACACTAATAACATAAGGGAGATCTCTGCCAAGAAAGGAATTATTATTTTATTAGTCAAAGTTTTTAATTTCTAAAGCACCAACTTCAAATATAAATGCGGCATTATCATTAGTTTAACACATTTAAATGCACAGCAACCGAAAATTGCTTTTATAAAACTGTCACCAAAAATACACTATGTGCAGTAAGATGCGCATAATGTCACTTTAAAGCGTTTGAAATCCCATTATAAACATAGTGTAGGGTGCTTCTATATGCATCTTATATCCCTGACATTCCCATTATATCGAAAGAAGGATTTGAAAATGCATATGAAACATCATCTGTGCAAATGTGTTATGCCTTTGGAAGTACTACATATTCTTTAACAAAGTGATTGAACTCATTAATATATTTTCCTGAAATACATGAATGCTTTGAACAATGTTTTGTTAATTGTTTCCTAAAGTTTTATCCGACATTGAACATTTGAATAATAGATATGATAATGGTGAGATGTCCCCTAATCTTCAGTCCTCAATTGTCCGATTCAAAATCAGATTACGATTCCGATTAAGATGGAAATGTCAACTAAGAGTTTAAAAGTAATGGAGTCTTGTATACATGGTAACTCTGTCATGCACGGACGGATTTTAAAATAACATGGCACAAGTGTTGAGCACATAAAGGGGACACAGAATGTGAGATACCACTTTTGGGGGCATTCGCCACTTAATAGGGACAGCTCTTGTTCTTGCATACCTGATTTGATTTTATTGCAGTTTCTACTATCAGCCAAAAATCAAAACTAAATGTTAATAAAATATAAAGTTTGGTAGGTTCATACGCGATTTAACCTCTGTGTACGTATTTCTTGAGCTAAATGCATAGTGATTAGCCGCATCCCAAACTGTACTGTATCAACGTGGTGAAACAAAACAATATTAATTAAATCCGAAACAAAATTTCTCCACGTCCATTAACTTGATCAATGTAACGATACCATAAAAATAGAAATATCTGATAATCCATTACATAATAACGCCGTAAAACGTGTTTCGGAAACAAAGTGTATGTACGAGTTGAATACACGAAAGTAGTTCGAGTGCTGTCGGGTAAACCCGCTCTGATCTTCCCTTCCAATGCACGTGAGGGAAACTGTCGGGTGATCTTTCGGCGGATGACTCAGTATTTTCCTTAATGGTGTATAAGAACTAAGGGGCATAACCCCAAAACACTGAAAGAATGACATAACTTCTTTCGTCTGCTATACTATATTAAACACTAAAATTCTCAAGTAGTTTCTGTTTTAATTTTATTCATAAGTAGAACAAAGAGTTAAACGATGCTTCGAATCGATGAAACTAGTCATGTAAGATCAGTGTTTTTCAGATAGCTCTCAACGTACTAAGTGGCACGAAGAAATGAAGCAGCTGAAAAAATACATGACATACCAACCCAAAATTTGCTTTGAGTGGATATGGAATATATCTCAACTCAAATTGATACAATTTTTAACATTTTTACTCGCATAATATTACAATTGTATCACTTCTCGATGAGATATATTCCATATCCACTCAAAACAAACAAATACCCTCTATCTTTTTCAGTAACGAATCTCTACCATACATTTTTGAGTCAGTCATTATGAAAAATGTCAAGGGCAAAATCAAATTAGGAAAAACTTTGGGATTATTTGTTGGAAAGGAACCAATTGGTTACTGTAGATTGTTTCAAAGACAATATTCACTTAACTTTTATTTTTATTAAAAACCGAAAACATGTTTGCCTTATCAGACTGCTTTTGTAATGCCGCCCGAAAATTAATATGTGTATACGGTAATACTAAATGACATCCTGCTTGAAACAATTAATTGCTAAAGCAATCATTCGCCCTTCTGTTTCGCATTGTAGCTACGCAAAGATACTGTTAAACGTTACTAATGGAATAGATGCAGAGAAAGCGAACACAAAAATAAATGGCCTTAAAGTCTTCAAATAATTACATTTAAGATCTATAAAATATTTTTAAGATTTTTGGATGGATGTTTACGGTTTCTAACTTTAGGTGTTTCAGATACAACCAAAGGTATACTGGTAGCATGGTCAAAGCACAAAACAGTAAAATAAGAGCTTCAATCTCTATATAGGTAAAGGGTATTGCCTGCGCCTCCAGAGAATTGGCTGCGTCTCCAGAGAATTGGCTGCGCCTCCAGAGAACTGGCTACGTCTCCAGTTCTTAGCGCCGCCCCCGTAACTGGTGCCACCTGTTATTGTAAAACGGACGAATGTACTGGTAGTCACTGCCGAGAGAGAGAGAGAGAGAGAGAGAGAGAGAGAGAGAGAGAGAGAGAGAGGAGAAGGGGGGGGGGGGGGGGAGAGAGAGAGAGAGAGAGAGAGAGAGAGAGAGAGAGAGAGAGAGAGAGAGACAGAGACAGAGACAGAGACAGAGACAGAGACAGAGAGAGAGAGAGAGAGTGTGTGTGTGTGTGTGTGTGTTTGCGATTTCTATATTTCAAGTGAAACTAAAATAATATGTATATATAGCTTGTTTTATTAGCTTTCAAACGTATCGTGAAATCATATGAACAATTTAAAGCATTATGATTATGTACAAAATCTTTTCCCGTAAGAGACACCTATGCTTTTTCTAAATCAGTTCTGAACCTCAATTTCATATTTGTAAACTGCTTCATTTATTTTCTTGTCTGGATCAAAAACGTTTTTCTATATAAAGTATAAATCCTATAACCGACAAAACCAGATCCTGTGTTGCCTAGATCTTTTTGACGTCCTGTACAAAACCAGATAAAGCAGCGAGCAGTCTAGAGTGAATGGTAAAAAATACACCTCAAACACTGAATTGAGAACAGTTTAGATATGCTCTTTCTGAAAGACCGGTCACTTAACCAATAACGTGCACAACTATGGCTACAGAACAATTATTCAGTGTTTTCAAACCCCCAACTGACCCATTTGCGACAGACAGCCTCCATCCTAATCTGCTATTGGTGATCTTTTTCTTTAGTTTCAAGTATTTGATCTAAATAAAAAGAACTTTAAAAATCTTTAAAATAAAAACAAAACAACATCAATCGACTATTTACAACATAAATACAATTTGCTTAGTAAAACAATGTTCCTAACAACATATATACTCACCATTTATGACATTAACAATCTCACTTTTTTAGAATGACCAAGCACAAAATCGCACGAGAGAGCAGGACAAAGGTTTCTCTGCTATTATAAATCATGAGTTTGTAGTTATTTGTCAATAGCATGTTGTATAGTTGTCATATTTATGTCTATACAAACTAATAAATATACAAATGTCATATACGCATCACAATATATGTGTGTCAGTAGTTTTTTGTGTGTCGGAAAATTCGAACATGATTCGGACATATTAATCTGTTGTGACGAGTCCATTGTTTCACGACTTCCTCAGTTTAATCTATGATACTCAGTTTGGTTTTGCATGGCACCTTGCCTTGGACGTCGGCAGCATTTATATGAAGTTCTGTATCGCCGAATATGTACTGTACAGATATTTCGCGATCTTCAGCGGAAGGTTTTGGAATTTTAACAGTAAGCTGACCCAGTTTCCTGCAACCGTCGTCGTCGGTATACATTGTTTTGTCTCGGGTGGAAGTGAATACTTGTAAATCGGTATCACCTTGGTGAGGCCTAATTGTCCAATATGAAGTAGATACCGTATGGCCTACATTGACTTGGGTACCAGAATGTATGAACTCGCAGAAAACGTCGTTGCATCTACTACTACCTTCCTTTGTTTTGTATTCCTTCGTTTGTTTGTGAAGTTTGGCATCAAACGGGGGAGTCACCTTTGCGCCGTAGGAGAAACGCAATACCCTTGATGTTATGTTTCCAGGTTGTCGCCCATACACAACAGCCCCTTGCACAACAGAAATACCAGCATCTTTCGGTATAAGGACTTTTCTATCTTTCTTTTCGTGGAATTCTGCCTTGATTACGTCTTGGACAAAGGTTGATTCGGAGAAACCGCCAACCATAAGAATAAGGGACACCTTCTTACCGGCAGGTGTCTTGTCCAGGATATCCTTCATATGGCTAACAATCTTATCTGTCGCTTTCTTAAAGAGACCTTGAATCAACTTTGCTTTGAACTTCACTTTATCTCCAACAAAAGTAATTTCTTTGTCTTTTCTGGCTATCTTGACGAGCTCCTGGAATTCCTTGTTAAGCTTGTCTCTGCATGTTTCGTACAAAGACACGGGGAGTTTCATCTTTACATCATCGGTTGTATTCAGACTGACATTACGCTTGACTGACTCGAATTCTCTCATCAGGTCTAAATAATCATACTTACGGTGTTTCATGAAAAACCCGAAGATAGGACCACCCATTATACTGCTGATGAGACTGATGAAAGCACCGTCTACCGAGGTACCACCCCACGGTCCTCCGCTTGCCCGATGTACTTCCTTCAGCTTGCCGCTAGATATCTTTTCATGGACAGTTATATCTGCTGTACCACCTGTCAATAAATCCCATCAATGTTACTCTGATGAAGACTACAAATATATGGAACTCCAGGCAATTACGCAAAATTTGATTAAAGCACAATCATTTGCAGATTAATTTAGTCAATATTACATCATATATCAGCTTATTTTTCTGATAAAGATCAAAGACATATAACATGTTTTACCTCCAAGATCGACGATCATGTACGTGGTGCCTGGTTTAGCATCAGAAAACTTCAGCTGCCCACCTACACTGAATTTTTCTACAGGTAGATACTGACAGAATAAGGACGCAGCCTCAGGTTCTAGTGCTATTGTCAAATGTTCCGATGGAATTCCAGCCTAAAACAAACATCCAAAATATTAAAACCAGTCTAATTAGACTGTGTTATCAAGTTTTTATGCCCCTACGCAAAGACTGTAATTTTCCAACGAAGTATCTATATTCGCCAAACTTAGTCTTCACATTTGGTAATGCCATGTATAAATTGTGCATATTCCCAATCTATAGTAAGGGCATCTAAAGGAACATTTAGCCAATCCCAGTAGCATCGACTTTATTTGCAAGTAAACTTAAATCTTTGAGCCAAGTTTTGAAGTATGAGCATTTAAGTTACCATGTTTTATATTAAACACTGAACAAAATACCTGACTAACGAATACAAATGTGAACATATTTATTCTGCATACAGTAATGGGGGTGTAGAATATAGAGCCTTTTTGAAAATAATAATATTTAAGTTTTGATAAGAGTTAACCATTGGACTTATGATATTTAAAATGTGCCATATTACTAATTGAGAAGGACCTGTTTTGCTGCCTCCCTCATAAATCCTTTTGCAGTATCATCCCAAATTGCTGGAACGGTCAGTACCCACTTAATCTCATGTGGAAGCACGTGAAAATTCTTCTTCTGCATTAACTCTGTGAAGTGGATCTTCAGACATTCGATGGATTTACTGAATACAGTCAACGCAGGAAGTTTATTTCCACTTTCATCAGTTAACAATGTAGCCTTTGACAAACCCTGAAGAAGATAGAAGCATTTGACACCACATGCATATATTCAGCATAGATTATCAAATTGACGTAAATTATTATTAAGGATGAATAAGTATATCGCAGTTTTTAGTTCTAGGGTACTTTCTGCCAACTTAAATATTTATGTTGAATCTATTTTTATACTTAGAATCTGATTTACATGCAGTAAAGGTGTATACCATTTACTGTTCATGGCAAAGTAAAACCTCAAAAAAGGCATGACAACGTACATTGGTATCGTGTAACTGCATCTTAAATCTCCTGAAGAAATACCAGTTCTTGTGATCGTCATCCATACAAAGATCAGCATACTTTTCTTCCGCGACAAAGCCGAAAGAGTCTATGTCTTGATTGTTATCCAAAAGCAAACATGTCGGAGTCTTCATGGATGTCAATTTGGTTGGTCCATCATTCCACGCCTGAGGTGACAGGATCTTTTTCGTTGGGTCATCTTGGTCATACTCACTGCTGAGCTGAAAAGCGTAACCCGAGTAAGTCGTCCCAAAATCTATTGCTGCTATAAGAACATAATCATTGGCCGCCATCTTTCTCCATCAATGTGATACTTAAGTCCTGTATTGTAGTGCGGAACCTCTAGAATAGATCAATTCAAATCGTTTTGCAATGCAAAGTGCATGTATATTACTATTTGGCATAAGTTAATTATAAAAAATACTCCTTAGGGAGACACATACCTTCCGTCCGCTTTCAGTATGTCAATGTTTTGTTCCTAAGCTATAACTATGCAGGTACATAAGATAGGGGTACATTATGGAAAGATATAGTCAGTACCTATCGCACTTTCTTCTAATTTACTTCCTGGTAAAGAGTGTAACGTTTGTTTGTTTTTTTTTATTTCGGCTCTGACAAACCATCTTTGCATTGTTAAGGAATATAAAAAAATGTTCAATTAATCAATGTCAAATGCACTTCTTTGTTCCTGTTCAGAATTGAAAATATAATCTAATCGTCAAATTAAGCTAGTTTTCACACGAATGCATATAATATGTCTTAGTAGAAAGAAACAATTCTGTTTAATTTTGCCAACATCATAATCGGATTCGCGGATGTTAACGGATTACTATCTTCGTTTTCTACAATACGCCGCCATTGCTCGGGTGCGTTAGCCGTATCTAGTCGAAACATGCTAATTTGTATGCATGAACGTTTTATCATCACAACAATAACGTAAAACTGTCAGGCATGTCAAGCATCTCCGTAAGTGTTTTTGAATGTACCTGCTTCTTATCATATGTTATTTGGTGTTTTGAAGTGGTACATGGGGATATCTTTACGCCAAGATTTATATTACCCGAGTAAAACAAATAACAATTTTATTACCATTCCCTTTCTTAAATTTTGAAGGATTCGGCTCATATTAATTTCATTTAACGGCTGAACGTAAGCAGACTTTCAAATGTGCTTACGAAAACTTATTCTGACGCAGTACCGATGTAACGTCGTTTTTGATTGGTGACGTCGTTTGAATTTGCGACTATTAAATATCGTTTATATAATCGCATTATCGCATTTAGACACATTGTGCGTTAGAAAAGGGATAACTATTTAGTGATTTTGATATTTGCGACCGTCGCAAATTCAAACGACGTCACCAATCAAAAACGACGTTACATCGGTACTGCGTTAGAAAGGTTACTGAACTTGCCGTCCGCCATCTTATTTTGAAAAAAACGCAATACTATTCCAACGATTGCAGGTTTGTAATGTGAATAAATCATTTTTGTATACGTTCCTAAAAATGTTTTCTCTTTCTTATGACTACTTTCAAAACATCTATCTTTTTCTCAATCAATGCTCTGTTGATACGGAACGATAATTTTCGTAACGAGAGCCGTTATTGCGTCTTCTTAGAAAGTCCAACTGATATAGCGTGAAGTACAATGACTGGGTATGCCAAGTGTATATTACTGGTTTGCCCGTTAATATCAATGTCTATTTACGGATCATTGGCCAATCAAACGGCTGGAAAGTTCCTTGAAGGGTAATAAAAAACTTTATTGTATAAACTAAGCTAAAAACTATTTTTTGTTTTCTATGTTATTTCTCCGTTTGTCCCGTTTATATGATAAATACGTGAAGCCCACATCGTTATTTCTAAACACGGCATCATAATATTTTTTTTTATCAAATGTAAGAAAGAAATGTTTGATGATAAATAAAAGGCAGTTGAAATAATCTGGATGTATTTATCTGTAAAATTTTTTTTTTTTTAAAATCTCTGTCCGAAATTTTAGCAAATGTAAACAAAAATCCCGCAGTGAAGGGGGTGTGTCATTCAACTCAAAATTAGAGAGGGAAAGTATTGGATCACCTGTATAAATATGGACTTTTATGTGTAAGTAGGCTTGTTCTTCAAAATAACTTTCTTCCCATTTTTTTAGAAAATTTGGGAAAGTCACAATATGTCAAAGGTTATAATGTATGTCTATGTAAAAGTATTTGGAGTTCACACCTAAACTTTTGGATTCACGTGGCTTCCGTGACACAATTCGCGATAAACACGAAAGCAGGCCGAAAAACACCCATGCCAATCTAAAGAACTACAAATGTATTAATTTATTTCTCCGCAGTAGTTTTTCAAACAGGGGAATATTCCACGGCGATCGTAAGGTTGTGTCAACCTATTTCAATATCTGTAATATTTTAATTAGACTGTCCTTTTGAGTTTTATAACTTTTAAATGACTTTCTGAAGTGCTTTGAAATTAAATTTCAATCCAATTCGTTTGAATAACTAATAAATATAAACGACTACACTACAAACAAATTTAATAGTGTCTAACATTCTGTAGAATTCAAATAAAATAAATATAAAAAAAATGTTCACAAATATCACATAACAATGATATCGATGTATTGATCATTACACAATTTTTAACCCAAACGACATACTGGCAAATGGTTAAAATGGGAAAATAATTTACTTCCGGGAATATTTTCAAACATATTTTACAATTGAAATATTTTAACCGAAGAACTTTTAACAACACAATATACTGTAAAAAAATTAATGGAACACCCTGCTCCGCTCCCCCGCCCATCCTCAGTATTGGCAAATTGTGACTTAAGGTAACGGCACTGAGATGCTTTATGTCTTGGTACATAATTACGAAATGTTCTTGAAAATGTACATATATACTGACACCAAAAAGAAACTGTGCACTTGTTTAAGAAATAAAAGTTCTATTCTTTGTGAAAGAAATATTGGCAAATTTGGTATTAAATGTTTGAAAATATTTTCTTTACACGATTTTTGGAATCAAATTCAGGTAATTATTAGTGCATTGTTTACGCTTGAATGAAGTAGGGGTTATAAGTAAAAGTTGCAAATCTGACCAACATAAAGTCTCCTAGACCGTAACGGATTTGCATTGGCCCGAAGCCGGTTTAGAACCGCTTGACAACATATTCCCTGCTCTACTGCAGTGCGTGTTGCAGTTTTGAACCTGTGACGTAAGTACATCAACGTCATGTATCAATCCTGACGTGCCGTTGTCACCTTCGGCCAGCCGGATCGAGGAAGATCTCTAACGCTTCCATTTTGACGGTAACGTTGTCGAAGGTTCATGATGGTATTTCTGTGACAGTTAAACTGCCTAGCGACGTCAGAGACGCTGACGCCGGATGCAAGTTGCAGAAGTGCATGAAGTCGTTCATTTTCTTGAAGCCGTGACATCTTGTTAATGATTGAAATTCAAATGTACTGTGATAAAAAATGCATAGCCAGTAAAGATATCGGTCAGTGACAATCTGTACTTGTAAACATGTTGCACGGGTAGCACGTGTAAAAAGTTGCATAATAGCCTTCAATCAGTTTGAAGGACATCCACGTGCTTAAATATTGGGTAAATTAGTGCAATGTATGGAAGATTATTTTGTTACTCATGATAGTAAAATCTTTTTTAACTTAGTACCGAAAAAGTTACGCTCAATATAAAAGTGCACAGTTTCTTTTTGGTGTCAGTATATATTTTATTTCTGTCTCACCATACATGTTACACATAATGTACATTTCATGCAATGTATTTCTTTTTTTCTTTTTACTCTCCCATAGAATTCCCGGTCTTCTGACTGGTCAAATATTCGTATATAGATATTGATATAAACGGACAAGCCGGTAATATACATGTACACTTGATATATCTAGAGTAGGTAAGTATACGTGCTGATTTGTGATGTTATTTAGGAAGTGACTTTGGGGTATCATAACAGCATTTGAATGTCTGCTTCCGTTTAGCCGTTAAATGAATTAAAATTGAACAAAAACAAAGGGAAGGGTAATAAAATCATTATTTTTTTTTTGATGTTTTTATATGAGAATTTATTATCCGCCACGGCATAATAAATCTATCACCTTCGTCTAACGGCCCGGGTAATATTAATCTAGACTGATGAGTTATCCCAATATAGATCTACCTCGTCAACAAACCAAAACTATATATTGTTACCCTCCCTTAAAATGTCCGAACTTCTGATTGGTCAACAATCGGGTATATATACTTGCAAAATTCTGTCATTATACCCTAAGCTAAACGTGAAAGTGTTCGTTACTGTATTAGTACGTGCTGATTTTTGTTACGTTATTCAGTGACGTAACGAAGTGACATTGAGGTCTCATAGGGGCACAATCTGACGAAAGTTCACGATCTTCTGAAAAAGCGTAGCGTTTTTGAGGAGATGATTTTAATCAGATTGCATAGGGGCATTTCAAGGTCTGCTTACGTTCAGCCTTTAAATGAAATGAAAAAGAACGGAATCCGTCAAAATGTAAGAAATGGAAGGGTAATAAAATTGTTATTTGTTGTTGTTTTTTTTACGTGGCATTTGGGAATATATTACCCGCCTCGACATAATATTACCCTTGCCGAACGGCTAAGGTAAGATTAATCTATGACTAATCGATATCATATCCCTATGTACCACGTCAAAAAAACAATAACACATATTACAGTTTGCCCTACTTTCAAATCCAATCAAATGCCCCTATTTCATTCAAAAAAGCTAATTGTATTCTCCATATTGACTCAATATCTCCAATATGAAAATAATTATTTCACTAATTTTCCAATAAGTAAGACTGTGACATCCCAGAGCTAAGCTCCGCCCTAAATCTCTATATATTTCAATACAAATATTGTCTGTATATGGGAAAACTGTAAGCCGGTTATAGGTCCTTATTACAGAAATAAAAAAACTTATTGCATCGGTTCGCTAACGCTCCTTCGCAATAAATTTGTTTATTCCTGTAATATAGACGTATTACCTATACATATAAATAAACTTAACAGATAAAAAGTGCACTGTTTTAATCAAATAAAATTATCGTCATTTCTTCTTGAGCGAATACGGATAATGTCGAATTATCATACCAGCATGGTTTGAAATCTTACAATTTATCATACTTTCCCATCCAATCAAATGCCCCAATTTCATCGAAAAAACTAGTTGTATTCCCCATATTGACTCAATATCTCCAATATGAAAATAATAATTTAACTCAGTTTTCCAACGGGTGAGACTGTGACATCCCAGAGCTAAGCTCCGCCCTAAATCTCTATATATTTCAGTACAAATAGTCTAGGTACATGGAACAAATTTGTAAGCCATAACAAGAATAAACAAACTTACTACTTCCGTTCGCTGACAGTTTCTCGCAATAAATTTGCCTATTCATGTAATATAGATCTTTAACCTATACGTACATATGCATACAATGAAAGTCTCGTTTTAAGTAAACTTGTTGAAACTTATTCACTCGTACCTATAAAAGCTCTTAGACCAATCCAAAAGTGTTATTTAAAAAAGTTAGCTCTGATTAATTAATCTAGGTAGGCCAATGATTGATTCCAAGATTTTCATAATATTCTACGAAATAGATGGTTAATTTATTTCCTGAATGAGAAATGTACAAGATTGGTGGTTGATAAAGTCGACACGTGACAATATACACATAAACGATATTATCACAATCAACAAAACCAGTTTAAAATGTTTATATATGCAGATTATTCCCTATTTTATGTAAAATATGGCCAATGATAAAAACGAAAGAGGAAGTGTTATTATGAATATTTTTGTATTGGTATATATCGTCAATTTGAAGTTTAAATGGCCGTTAAAATTCAACACTGAATTGTTCTATCTGTTTAAGGAGCCACTGCATAATTTCACATGTAGAAAATATAATATGTTTAACAGAAACGTGAACACTTCTTCCTGTCATTCATTGTTGGTAATTGACTTTTTGGAACACCTGAACTACCCCCCAAACTCTTAGAAGTCACTTAAAGACTGGCATAACACTAGCTTGCATTTCTGTGACTTAAGGAAGGTCAGACATTAATTCATGCCCGTGTTTAAGAAGCCATCAAGCGAGAAAAATCCAACAGGAAGAAACGTGTTCTATTCATCTGTAGTGTTAATAGCTGCTGGTCAGTTAAACTTCTTTGACTACATCGTGATATATTGCAGTTGAAAGGCTTTGTACTTTGTTTATCTTACGAGTAGCGTAACAAAATGTTAAGATATTTGTTAAGTGTCATGATCAAACCTAAGTTACATGTAAAAGTACTTCACATAAACGTATAAGGAGATAAATTTTATCTATATTATAAATTAAACTGTTAAAGGTGACGCTGAATAATGTCTGACTTAGTTTAGTTTATACTACTTTTTAATGTACTAATATTTTCGCTCGATTGTGAAAGCTTGAAGCTTACCGAGTCACTCCCGAGTCCGCTTCCTGGAAAAACCAGTTCTAGTGTCATATGAGGAGGTACGGTTGCGACCCTAGTGGGGCCCAAACCCGCAACCTCCTGGATGAGCGGCAGACACCTACGGTCTGATTTAAAGAGATAAAACTTATAAACTAGGTCATTTAGTATATATAGGTACGTATGCAAAATGACCGTTCATCTGTTTCACCTAAAGACTTTAACATTACAGCACTGATGCAATTTTACGTACAGGGATGGAAAAGATTTAGGGAAAGAAGCATACATTTACTTTCCTATACTTCCTACAGAAAGTCATAATATCTACTGACCTATATAGCTGACTTTGACTCACTCAAATACCCTTTATTCCCTCGTTTAAGTAAGAAAAAACATATGAAAGTAATGAGAAATAATGTATTTGGCGGTTCATTATTTTATTTTGAAATCAGCATTCTTTTCATAACGTTTATTTATTATACTAATTTTAGGTTTCAACGTGATATCTGAGTACGTTGTGAGAAAGAACTGTAATTCCTCTTCAAATATTTACTTCAACTGTGAATGAACAGCTTAAAAATTTAAAAACGAAGCTTACCTGCGTTCAAAACGTTTGCTTGCTGTGATAAATACTCCTATAAAGAAGCTTTAGTATTGATCTTGCAATATTCTATGAAATCGTAACTTAATTTACTTCCCGGATAGTTAAACTTGTTGGGACATGGTATTGTGTCGTCAAGGTTCACAAGGAAGTCGCGGTAAGTAGTAAAATTATGTACGGTTTCTATTAAATTTACTGTTTTTGATAGGAACAACTAGAGTTTGCGATAATTCAAAGTGAAAGTATGAAATGAAAAGTTAGATAACACGTGACCAAACAGATTTTCTAAAAACGAAAAAGGAAGTATATTGTCTTTCAAAAATTCATGTTAAATTTTTATCTTTGCCAGTTTGATCGGCTTTCAAAGTAAGTGGTTAAACTATAATTTTGTAAAAAAAAAAGGATATTATAATTACTTTTAACAGTAATATAATATTGAACATTTATTTATAACTGTAGCAAATTTCGCACTTGAAATATGACATCAAGACAGGACATTCTTTTAGTAGTGGCCATAGACTTTGGCACCACTTATTCTGGCTTCGCCATACAGTTTCGACACGAGTTCGATCCTAAAGATCCAACAAAGATCAGAGCACCTCAAGCGTGGAACGGTGGTAAACAGGTATGCATCAGACACAGAAAAACGTAAAATGACATTTATAAGTAGCAGTATTACATTTAAGAACTCAGCAAAATATTGGAAATATACCTTTGTTAGATTATGAATGTATCTCTTTATTGTAATTAGGTATGATATCGGTACTGCATTTCTGTACAGTATAATACAAAAAACTCACTCACAGAATTTGGAATTTTAAAATGAAATTACATAATTTATATATCATTAAGTGGTTGAAAAAATATCTCTCCAATATAAGAGTCTTGATGGTAAATCAGTAATTTAAAACATGTATTGATTTTAACATTAAAATATGGTTTATAGATTGTAAATATTTTGGTTTAACATACGATATTGAATCTATAGAACTTGATGTCATACAAAACACCGACGTGCTTGTTGTTGGATGAAAACCAAGAAATTGACAGTTTTGGATTCGAGGCGGAGGAGAGATATGCCGAACTCTGTATGAATAATGAAAATCATAAATATTATTACTACAGGCAGTTTAAAATGAAGTTACAGGAGGGACAGGTAAACAAATAAACATCAATAATTAGAGTCATGTATGTAGTTGTATATCTGTGTCTCTTTAGAAGTGGTAGTGTTTTACTTGTTATAAATTGGTTTAGTTTAAATTCCAGCCTGACTACAAATTTAATGGTTTAATTGTCGACTCGCCAACCATTCTTTAAGGTTAAGTATCTGTCAGTTACTTTGGTGTTTAAAATCCGTGATCGCTTGTAGATAATTGAAAAAGATATCTAAAATTACTGACATCAAGCGTATAACTTTATCAAATTACTTTCTTAAATCTGTTATTACAAAGTTAGAATTATAAAGCGACTGATATTTTACAAAAGTTTTTACTGAGCCATTTTGATTCATAGAAAGGCATGAATTGGCTAAATTTTGACATATTCTGACATTTCACATATGAATTATAAACAGGTGAATTACTATTTTTAATCATATTACATGACGTTTGGCGCATGAACGCGTGTCTGTCACACAACATAAAGGGTTGCTGTTAGCGTGACTTGGCCATCATACACGTCCACTCCTTACACTCTTATAGAAAATATTTCTACCATTTTTAGGGTTTGAAAAAGGGGGCATTGCTAGAAGATGAAACACAGAAAACTATGCCTGCTTTAAAAGTCTTTGCTCTTTCCATACAATGCTTGAAGGACTCTCTTATGAAAACGATTGATAAAGAAGGCACAGGTATGTAATCATATACGTTCATATAGATCACAGCTAATAGCAAAATCAGATTCACCACTGAAGTTTGATTACTTGATACCATATGTACAACTCTGATTGTCGATTCTAGCACAAGAAATGTGTGTTGGTTTGATAAATATGCGAGTTTAAAGGAAAGTGTCGTTATCGGGCATTAGCAATTAATTAGTAGGTTCGCAACATTTGATGAAACTTCTACTCACATTTTAATCCTCTTGCTAGTATACATATGTTCTTACAATTTTTGGTTAAGGTGTAAATATGGATGATATATTATGGGTGTTGACAGTTCCTGCTATATGGGATGACGCAGCTAAAGCCTTTATGAAAGAAGCAGCCAAACTGGTAATGTTTAGAATTATATTTGTCAGGTTCATTGCACTTTATACCTTATTCAAAAAATAAAATTCAGAGCACATATATATCAACGCGTGAAACAATTTCACTCCAACAAAAGACTCGAACTGTTATCTGTATTTACATTTAAAAACCATTTACTTTATTATATTCAAGATATTAAATAAGAAGATGGATTTCAGCAGCTTCTATGAGTTTTTCTTAATATACTGATAACATGTTTCTCTCTGTTTATATTTATTAAAAAGGCTGGAATTGATGATGACCATCTAAACATTGCTCTAGAACCAGAGGTAGCGTCTCTGTTCTGCCAACATCTACCAGTAGAAAAATTCTCAGAAGGTGGAAAAGCCGGTTTTGCAAATGCTAAACCTGGGATAACATACATGGTGGCTGATCTTGGAGGTGATAATAGTTTTATATATACATGTAGTATATATCATTTTACTTCTCATTCTTTCATAATTGATAACCGCATTTGACAATGATAAAAAACTGAAAAATGGAGAATAAAATGTTAAAAACAACATTTATTAAATAAAATTCATTCGATTCCTGAAGGTTTTTACATGAACATTTTAAGTTGGTTTAAGTGAGATCATGAACTGACAATGCATTTTAAGACACTAACGTTTATGCTTCATATCTTCATCTTCTTCATGTTCTTGTGTGTATTTGCGAGATTAAATTTTACCTAAAATTAGGTATTTAATACTTTTCGTCGTTGTTATACATTGCTTGTCGCTTGGTAAATACTGCAACATTATAGTTCATAGATTGTTAATTTAGGTGGAACAGCAGATATTACCGTTCATGAACGTCAACCCGAAAATAAGATAAAGGAGGTGTACAAAGCCAGTGGTGGTCCATGGGGCGGAACAGCTGTCGACCACGCCTTTACCCAACTCATTGTCAGTATTTCAGGAGGTCCAGTGTGGGCACGGTTCAGGAAGGAGCAAACCTATGATCATTTAGAGCTTTTAAAAGAATTTGAGTGTGTCAAGAGGACTCTGGGTACTAAATCTGGCGAATGGTACACCATAAAACTACCAGCATCCTTAAATGAGATCTGTATCGAGAAGCATGGGCAGAAGTTTTCGGAACTTGCACAAGAGTCATCAGTTGCCGACCAGATCATGTTTGTTAGTGATAAGATGAGAATGAAAACTGGACTCGTAGAGAAGTTGTTTAGAAAAGTCACAGACAGCATTGTCCATCATATCAAGAAAATTCTGACTTCGACAGACGCTGGTAAGAAAATATCTCTCATATTGATGGTTGGAGGTTTTTCGGAATCGCCGTTTGTACAACAAATAATGCGGTCAGAATTTACTGGCAAAACCAAAGTGAAGGTCCTCATTCCACAGCAAGCCGGAATTGCAGTCCTAAACGGTGCTGTGTTGTTCGGTCGAATGCCAGAAGTAGTCACGACACGTGTAATAAGATACACATATGGAGTAAGAGTTGCACGACAGTTTCGATCCGGGGTTGATCCAGAAAGTAAGAAGAAACCGAACGACCCAACACACTGTTTTGACGTCTTTAGTCCTTTTATGAAAGAGGGCACATCTGTTGACCGGGGTCACAAAGTAACACGAGTTTATACGACAAGTCGACCATACCAAGATCAAATGGATGTACAGGTGTTCACAGCATCAAGCTTTGTACCAGAATTTGTGACGGACCATGGCTGTCACCTTCTTGGGACTTTAAAGGTGAAAGTCCCAGATCCATCAGCTAATGAAAGAAATCTGATTGTTATCTTTCGGTTTGGAAGTACGACGCTCACAACTCTAGCAATTGAACAAGAAAGTAAAAAGCTATGTGCCACAATATTTGGTCTTCAAGAATAAGTTACACAAAGCATTCAAGAGCGAATCAGAACCTTTTATAGTTGTTCTTTTTAATCAAATACTTCTCATTCGGTAAGGCTTTTACCTCGAAAAAATGTTAAATACACAAGAATATTATACATATATTGTCTTTCAGCTTGCTGCATATTAATTTTACTTCTATCACAAGCGGCTGCTTTTCCTAAATAAACATATAGGGAAAACATGTACTTTACTTTACGATATTTTACGATTACGAATGACGTAACGACTGTGTTTATAGACTGTAATAGGCCACTTAGACGACTCTGAAAATGAATCTGGCTTATGTAATATCTGTTTAAAGATTGTTATTATGTCATGTTGTACAATCATATCCTACGAAAAGATATATTTTGTATGTCTGTGATTATACA
Source organism: Saxidomus purpurata (assembly GCA_022818135.1). Classification (NCBI taxonomy): domain Eukaryota; kingdom Metazoa; phylum Mollusca; class Bivalvia; order Venerida; family Veneridae; genus Saxidomus; species Saxidomus purpurata. The sequence goes on from JAFMSR010000515.1 coordinate 44,552, forward strand.
CAGACGGTAGATCGTAACAACTTGCTGTCATGCGGAAAGAAAAGTTTAAAATTCTGTGACGTTTAAGGCTGTACATAACTGATATATATTTATCATTTATACCGGTATTAATAGCTTTGAAATCTTGTAATTTCATATCATCTGTCACAACATGAACGAGTAATTTGGTATGGCATTAGCTTTGATTATAATACACGTATTGTTCGTTTACCATGGTCCATGATAATCCTTAACTTACATGTTTGAAATAAAGTTTTTATTTTTAAATTTTACCCCAATATGTGTTTTAGATGCATTTTTGCTGCCTTAAAGAATCTTCATTTGTGTTTGCTTCTTATGTTACTGATATGATATGACGTTAAGTACTGGTTCTGATATTTCATGCATATCTTTAAATTGTTTCCCATACAGGTACTAAAGTAAATCACTCAATATTCAGATCATCTTCATCAATGTTTATACATGTTAAAGGACTTTTCAATGTCGTTTCGCCTTCATTTGAAGGAAAATGTAATATCTTAGTCTCAAGTTGAACGAAGACTTGAAAATATTGCAAATTTTATTGATAATTTACATGGGCATTAATCTGTATCGGTTGTGAACTATTAATGTGTTGATTTCGGTTCTAGTTTGTCACGAGAATGGTTTGTAAATGGCGTTGTGTCAAAAGATACTTCTTGTCTCAACTTTATGTACAGATATTCCCAGTACTTAGATTATGATACGATGAAATATTTGCGCTTTGCTTTGGTAGAACGTCACATAAATAATACTTGTACCTCCTAATCTTAACAAAGTACAAGTATGTCAAGATCAATGTGATAGGCTTACAGATTATATGGGTGCAAGAGAAAAACACTAAGGCTTTGTTTACATACAACAAGTTTCTTGTACAAGACATTAAAGATAAGGCAAAGTTATGACTTGTACAAGAAATTTTTCTTCACAAGATCTAGCAAGAATTGCTATGACAATTAATCACAAAATAGCGGGAAGATGTCTTCAGCACATAATAATATTGTCTTTAGCATGCAGACGAGTTTCTGATTTTTTTAAGAAAATATGAAATTAATGGTTTATGTTTTAAAAAAAATGCATTAAGTGATCTTTGATTGAATGACCAATACTATTAAAATGACTTTTTAAATTTCATCTTAAAAACTCTTCTTTTTTCAGTGTGATATTACTTTAAACTTGTATCATATAAATGTTCCCTTTTTTTGGTATAAATTGATCAGTTGGTCAATTTTGTCCTTTGACCAAGCCATTGTGTACAAAATTTTTTATAAAAAATGTACCTGAATTACCTCTCCCACACCTGTTTTTCCCATCTAACACTTCTTATCAGTAATTTGACAGCCAAGAAATTGTGAAAAAATAGAACAGGCTCTATTCTCGTGCAAGAAAATTATCACATATTATGTCACATAAATTCTGACAAAAGTTGCTCAAATGTGGGTGTTTACATATGAAAAATTCTTGTACAAGACATAAATAGTACTTATCTTAATGTCTTGTACAAGAAACTTGGAAGGTGTAAACCCCCACTAACAGTAGGTTTGCCAGGCAAAGATAAATATATTGATTGCAGAAAACAGAGCCAAGCAGTTACCAAAGATTCATATGTTTCACTTTGTACAAGATATATGAACAAATTATATGACAAAACATCTTGTCTTTGTTAATGACGCACAGCATTCTTTATCAGAACAACATTGTGAAAATAATATTAGAATTATACTTTCCTTCCATGAATATATTAAAAACAGTAAAAATACTTCAAAATTGTTGAAATAGATTACAGAAAACCAAAATCTTTGTGTAGTTATTTTCACTTGTGAAATATATTTGTGTTATTTAATCCTTAGGCTTAATATACAAATAAATTATGTTCTGTTAACTTTATTGTCCTTTTGTTATAATACGTGTTATATATATCATGTTGTTTATGCATGTGATATAATAGAACAATATCTGCTATGTTATTTGTTGTTTATTGTACTGTATATGTATAAAACAGTTATAATGAATCTCTGTGTTTCTACCGAAATCAAAGTTATTATAAAGTTAAAAGATCCATGCTGGTTACCCTGCTCTTCTTTGTAAAGGTAGTCAATAGTCCAAGACAGAAAGTCAGACTACATGTACACTTGTGAATTGAGCGTGTTTAAGCGCAATATTCGAAATCCACATTTTCATTTTCGAAACTTTTTTTCGCGTCTCTTTGATATTAGGCTTGCCACGGGGATCCTGGTTGCTGACATTCTAAAGCCAAATGACGGCGTTGAAGCACCGACTTCGCAAAAGACTATGTCATTTTTAAGACAAAAAAACAAACATAATTAACCAAAAGTTTACAAGTTTACAAGTTTTTAAACATTTACGATCAATTTGCAGTCTTCAGATTATTGTTCGATGACAGAGGTTTTGCACATAGACTTTCTACTGTCTGATACAAAACTAAAGAAATATACAGCTTTCAGTATTAACTTGAAGTCAAAAGGTGAAGTCAAATGTAACGTGCTTCGTAAACACGACGCTGTGTCAGGATTTTACGGCCCGACCGAAAAAGTGAGGAAATTAGAGTTATCCATATGTAAAATGTTAAAGTCACATTTTTGCAAGATTTATTTCTGTACATTCTACTTGATGGTCTCTTAACAAACAAAAAATGCGCCTTAAATGTTCATACGTTTAAAAGCAATAGTTTGACCACTGTTCTATGTTGCAGTAGGGTGATATATCACCACATCATTCTATTTTTGAGAGATATAGCTTCACCAGATTTGTATTAAGCATGTGATTCCAGCCGGTTGTAAACAGTTTTAATGACTTTCCATTAGTCGGACATTATACAGTTTTTAATAATTTTGGTTTCTCATTTCTGTGCACTGTTTCATTTTGAAATGTATTGATATCACCCGTCATATTAGATATTGTATGCAAAAGTTTATATTCTTGAACAAACTTCGGATGGACTATCGTTAACTCGTTAAGTCTTTCTTCAGCCCGAGCAGGTACCTCAGTTTGCTAAGCCCGAGGAAGATCCTCAGTTTGCTAAGCCCGAGAAAGATCATCAGTTTGCTAAGCCCGTGGAGGTACCTCAGTTTGCTTAGCCCTAGGAGGATCCCGAATTTGTTAAGCCCGAGGAAGTTCCTCAGTTTGCTAAGCCCGAGCAGGTACTTCTGTTTGCTGAGCCAGAGGAGGTACCTCAGTTTGCTAAGCCCGCTGAGGTACCTCAGTTTGCTAAGCCCGAGAAGATACTACAGTTTGCCAAGCCCGAGCAGGTTTGCTTAGCCCGAGGAATTTCCTCAGTTTGCTAAGCACGACAAGGTACCTCAGTTTGCTGAGCCCGAAGAAGTTCCTCAATTTCATAACCCCAAGCAGGTACCTCAGTTTGCAAAGCCGGAGGAGGTACCTCAGTTTGCTTAGCCCGAGGAGGTACGTTAGTTTGCTAAGCCCGAGGAGTTACCTCAGTTTGCAAAGCCAGAGTAGGTACCTCAGTTTGCTAAGCCCGAGAAGTTTCCTCATATTGCTAAGCTCGAGCAGGTTCATCAGTTTGCTAAGCTCGAACAAGTCCCTCAGTTTGCTCAGCCCGAGGAAGTTCCTCCGTTTGCTCAGCCGGAGGAAGTTCCTCAGTTTGCTAAGCACGAGAAAGTACCTCATTTTGCTTAGCCCGAGGAGGTTCCTCAGTTTGCTAAGCCCTAGGAGGTACCTCAGTTTGCTAAGCCCGAGGAAGTTCTTCAGTTTGCTAAGCCCGATCAGGTACCTCAGTTTGCTTAGCCCGAGCAGGTTTCTCAGTTTGATTAGCCCGAGGAAATTCCTCAGTTTGCTAAGCCCGAGAAGATTCCTCAGTTTGCTAAGCCCGAGGAGGTTCCTCAGTTTGCTAAGCTCGAGGAAGTTCCTCAGTTTGCTAAGCCCGAGGAGGTACCTCAGTTTGCTAAGCCCGAGGAGGTTCCTCAGTTTGCTAAGCCCGAGAAGGTACCTCTGTTTGCTAAGCCGTGGAAGGTACTGCAGTTTGCTAAGCTCGAGGAAGTTCCTCAGTTTACTAAGCTGGAGGTGGTACATCAGTTTGCTTAGCTCAAGGATGTTCCTCCGTTTGCTCAGCCGAGAAGGTACTTCAGTTTGCTAAGCCCGAGGAAGTTCCTCAAGTTGCTTAGCCCAAGGAGGTTCCCAAGTTTGCTAAGCCCGATGAAGTTCCTCAGTTTGCTGAGCTCGAGGAAGTTCCTCAGTTTACTTAGCTGGAGGAGGTACCTCAGTTTGCTTAGCTCGAGGATGTTCCTCCGTTTGCTCTGCCCGAGAAGGTACTTCAGTTTTCTAAGCCCGAGGAAGTTCCTCAGTTTGCTTAGCCCTAGGAGATACTTCAGTTTGTTAAGCCCGAGGAAGTTCCTCAGTTTGCTTAGCTCGAGGGAGTTCCTCAGTTTAGTAAGCCAGAGGACGAACCTCAGTTTGCTTAGCTCGAGGATGTTCCTCCGTTTGCTCAGCCCGAGAAGGTTTCTCAGTTTGATAAGCCCGAGGAAATTCCTCTGTTTGCTAAGCCCGAGCAGATTCCTCAGTTTGCTAAGCCCGAGGAGGTACCTCAGTTTGCTTAGCCCTAGGAGGATCCCAAGTTTGCTAAGCCCAAGGAAGTTCCTCAGTTTGCTAAGCCCGAGGAAGTTCCTCCGTTTGCTTAGCCGGAGGAAGTTCCTCAGTTTGCTAAGCCGTGGAAGGTACTTCAGTTTGCTAAGCCCGAAGAAGTTCCTCAGTTTGCTAAGCTCGAGGAGGTACCTCAGTTTGCTAAGTCCGAGGAGGTAACTCAGTTTGCTTAGTCCAAGGAGGTTCCTCAGTTTGCTAAGCCCGAGAAGGTTCCTCTGTTTGCTAAGCCCGAGGAAGTTCTTCCGTTTGCTTAGCCGGAGGGAGTTCCTCAGTTTGCTAAGCCCGAGGAAGGTACCTCATTTTGCTAAGCCCGAAGAAGTTCCTCAGTTTGCTAAGCTCGAGGAGGTACCTCAGGTTGCTAAGCCCGAGAAGGTTCCTCTGTTTGCTAAGCCCGAGGAAGTTCTTCCGTTTGCTTAGCCGGAGGGAGTTCCTCAGTTTGCTAAGCCCGAGGAAGGTACCTCATTTTGCTAAGCCAGAAGAAGTTCCTCAGTTTGCTAAGCTCAAGGAGGTACCTCAGTTTGCTAAGTCCGAGAAGGTACCTCAGTTTGCTAAGTTCGAGGAGGTTCCTCAGTTTGCTAAGCCCGAGAAGGTACCTCTGTTTGCTAAGCCCGAGGAAGTTCCTCAGTTTGCTAAGCCGTGGAAGGTACTTCAGTTTGCTAAGCTCGAGGAAGTTCCTCAGTTTACTAAGCCGGAGGAGGTACCTCAGTTTGCTAAGCTCAAGGATGTTCCTCCGTGTGCTCAGCCCGAGAAGGTACTTCAGTTTGCTAAGCCCGAGGAAGTTCCTCAGT
>JAFMSR010000516.1:0-49909 GCA_022818135.1 Saxidomus purpurata
TTGAACATGCTATTTTGGCAGGAAAAGGGTGTTAAAAGATGCACACTTTACAATGCACGGACTACAGTGTCTGCTTTATACCGATGAATCTATATATAAAGTAAATCCAATTATACTTTAACCTGGTTTGTTAATATAGAAGTAATAGATTATATACATCAGACATACTCTTAAGCTTTTCTGGCAAAGTTTAATTTTCTTCAAGTCCATGGAGTTAGTGTCTGCTATAACATGCAAGTTGGTAAAAACAATAACGTGGTACTTAAAGTTTGAATTTTTAATGTCTGCAAAAATGCATTAGATCTATTTGAGCTGGCATATCTTACAAAATTATCAAAGACAACGGTCAAAACAATGCTTAACTAGATCAGTTCCTTTGGACAGCTTAACTTACAGTAAAGTTTTTCTATAGGAAGGATATCTTTGAAATCTGAATCAAAAATGCATTTCTTTCATACCACAGTTAACGTCTCGTCAACTCGATTTAAAGAAAGGCTAAGAACATATCAAATCTCTTTCACAAACATGTCTTCAGGAAAAAAGGTCGTTGTGTGTCCGGGTCAGCACTTCCTGGGGTAAGAATCCGCAACATTCTGAAAAAGAACAAACTGCTGGTTCTGGCACTTGATCTGTACTCTTGGGTCAAAATTTAGCTAGAGGCCCACACTTTGTATGAAATAGTTGCTGTATTTTACTCACATGTATGAATGGTATATGACATACGGTCAGTAGTTAAGATTCTAATACGGTCCGCATATATAAATTTACTTTTAGAGGAAAAGAATATGTGCATTATTTTACGATAAAGTACAATCACGTTTCCCACGGACAACACATACGGTAAATGACGTGCGCGTCCAAACGCATTTCCGTGTTAATTAGTTACAATGAAATGTTGCAACGCGTTGAACATAGTTCGGTGTATTTTTCAAAGGCAATATCGTGTAAAAATCGAAATAATAAATGTCTCCCAATATCTATCGTTGAATGAAATATGATCAGTCGTTCTGATGCGAAAAATAAATCACTCGTGCTACGAACTCGTGATTTAATTACAAATGTACTACGCATCCGAACTCCTGACTGTATTTTATTCAACGATAAAATACAGTGACACATTTATTATTTCTTAATTAAAATGCTTCATTTTTTAAAAATAATTGCTAATATATGTTAATCATTACTCATATTTAAACAAGAACTAAGCTTTAAAAAGATTTTGAGTAGGCAGCTAAATATTTTAGTAAAATACCTGTCGACAGTCAAGTTTATCTTAATGCAGTAAGAAGACACCTAATGTCAGAGGGTGAGAAAAATGTGCACGCTTGCCGGGACGCGAACCCAGGACCCTTTGCTTACAGAGCGTATGCTCTATCAACTGATCTACTCTTCCGTTTGCATATTTTCTCTCCTATTGTGATAGAGTCATTACATGTGTATCAGGAAAAAAAATCCTTGCTTTTCTTATCAAATATGTTATTCGAAGTTTTGACCGTTATTCGCTAGCCGAGAAAGTATAATTACTCCACACTCATAATTAACATTAGTTTGGACTTAACAACATAGGTTGATATGAACTATATACTTACTTAAATTATAAAACCATTCATGAAAGACCGAAAACACACGAGTACTTTATTGACCTTTTTCATGCGGTATTATCCAATTAAAAGATGCCTTACGGAGTAAATTTTTCAATCCAAAAATGTTATACATTCTACTTGTCATTTCATTGGCTGTTGAAAGGTTATCAACATACGGTGAAAAATGAGTTTAACGCGCCTGAAAAAAAGACTTTCGTTATTTCAAACTGTTCTATATCACAAGACTTTCGTTATTTCAAACTGTTCTATATCACAAGACTTTCGTTATTTCAAACTGTTCTATATCACGACAAACCTGTGTACAGAAATATGAGTTTAATATTATGTGCCTATTTATTATATATATGTTGATAATTTTATGAGTATGGAAAATAAGTTCATAGATCATCTATTTATTATTGCTTTAACTGCATCTTAGAAACTACCTTTATATTGCGTATTTATGAGTTTCCAGTCATTTAAATTTAAACCTCAAATAAGATTTAAAATCAGACTTGCTCGACTGTAACGGACGGTATATAGTAAGAGCATTGTTCAAGGGCTTTGACACGGTTTCCTAGGCTTAAAATGGAGCGTTTCATTCTGAATGGATTTGTAGACGTCGAATCTACATTAAATCGACTGAAAAGCTTACACTGAAAATGCGGTTGAAAATTATATAAATTTCAGTAAAAGGAAATAAACCGTATAGTATGTTTATATATGATAGGACAGTGTTGAACTTGTTTGATTTAGATATATATGCTCTAGTTTATGTTAGGCAGATGTCATATATGTGATCTTGGATGAATGAGAGCAATTCATTTATGGCGGAGACGAATACAACTGTGTTTTTATCGTTGTCGAAATTTATAAGTTCATTATTAATTGGTTGGTGCTTTACAAAAATAAATTCAATTCAAATGAAAATGTGCTCTACAGGCATGCGCATTCATTCAATAATTTCATCCTTTGACCTTGACATATGACTGAAAATTACCTACGTATTCTAAGAAGCACTACTGTGAAAAAAGCTCGTAATGTGTATGGAATGAAAGAAAAATAAAACAGACCTTATATAAAATCATTTAAGACGTCGCGTTGTGTATAAAACAGTTCCAGTGAATTGCAGCTTATTTAACTGTTCTATATCATATGCATGCCTACCCGAAGTTGACCCTCACAACTTCGATGCTTTAGTTTTTCTCGTAAATCTATTCCTTTTCCCAAAAGCATCGTTTAATAACTGTAAATTTGGTCTAAAGCCGTTACTTAATTAGTTTTTTCACAGACGGGTACCAGAAGTACTGGCTATCTCATTATCTAATTACCTGGTCGAATAAGTGTCCTATTCAAGAAACGCTTCGCACCAGTTTACACAACAAGGAAGTAGCGAAGAGTCGACCCGACCAATGAAATTTGGTCACGTCCTGGTATCACACAAAAATAGTACAAAGAAATACATTAAAGAATATTCAAAATCTATTTACACAGTTAAACTGGATTTTCATATAAAAAACTCATTTTCAATTGTAATAGCGAATGCTCATCGAAAATATACTTATTGAATAGCAAACAGTGTAGATCATGACCAGACTGCTCAAATACGCCAAATAATAATTAATAAAACACTGTTTGCTTTAAGAGTCACTAATATACATTAATCTCATGATCATTTATGAGGTATAATTTTGCAAGTTGTGTAGAACAAAAGCTGGTAGGAAAAGCGAATTTACCGACGTAAAGATTATGTTAGGCCTTTGAACTTCTGATGAATCGTTTTGAATAATTTTATAAGTTCCGTGTGTTAAAATGTGTAAGTCTTTACATTTATTTTGACATCTGAACCGCTTTTATATTGTAGGTTATTTTCTAACAGAATAATTCCACGGGTTAACCATGTCATTTATTCTGAAAAGATCAATTTTCTTTAATGGTAATGTTAGTTTAAATGTTTTATTGTGCAATTTCAATTTTTGATATTATCTAAAATCAGTTAAAACGAGCGTAGCTTAACTAATTGGCTCGCTATATTGTATACCCTCCAATTTTCTAACTACAGTTTTATATACATTGCAAGTACGTCGATTTTCCATTGACACGAGTGTGCCTACTCTAGGACAACAAAGTCTAATATATTAGTAATACCTGTTTAATTTTAATACTCAATGCCCGATCATGTATGGAAAAGTTCAACTGGTACACTTTGCATCTTTTACCACAAATTCATATAAAAGTCAAACGTAAATTAACGATAGTTGTTCAATATTAAGCTACAGAGTACCACGAATGATAGAATGTCATTAGTTTTCGCGATCAAGTTTGGTATTGCACTGCGATGCACACTTGCACAGTGCAAGGGGTATTAGATTAACAGAAGTCTTGTTAACTTTCCAATTTAAAATTTAATTTCAATTTAATTTAGGCATTTTCAAAGTCAAAAGCAGTCGTGATCGGACTTTAAAAGACAAAAACTGCAACAAACAATTGTGTACAATCATTAATTTTAAGGACAAGGGCATATTACACTTCTGTTTTGATCGCGTACCATACCATTCCGGCTGTACTTACAAAAAATGTTCAGTTTTTTTAAGTTAAGGCAGTTTTAACGAAATGACATAATTACACTTACTTGCACATATAAATAAGGTAAGTAATTTAGCATTCAAATGATATAAGCATGTTCCACTTACATCGAATGAGTCACGTAATGGGCATATATCTTCTATATACATGTATCTGGATATATATTTGCAGAGTGTATAGGTTAAAATAAAGGCTTGTGTTCGTCTATATGAATATGTTTTTATAATCATTGTATGTCTATAGTACCCGATGGCTGGTGATAGTTTTGCAAAGAACGTAAACAACATGCATTTGAAATGAAATGTAAAGAAACTTTGCATTTACAAAGCCTATAACTTCCACTTTTATGTTTCAGTAAAATTTTATCAGTGTTAAGTGAATTGCCGGCAATATTTGTTTAACGTATTCAAGGACAGGTCGGTATTCCATTGACAAACTGTTATCGTCTGTCAAATGTTCCCAATATACATTTATCAATGAATAAATTTTATGGTAACCTAAATATGTCAGGCTAAATGAAGAAATTAAATACATTTACAAAGAATTAGCAAATAAATCCTTTTGAGAAAATACGAAAGAAAGTGTCCTTGGTATAACATTTTAGAGATTGTAAGACAAACTCCAAAGTAAAAGTACATTGGAACATTTGAAATTTTGAAATTGTAACCAGCAAAAAGTCACGAGCTACTTCTTGACCCTGGCCGGACAGAGCCCAGTGTTTAGACTGTTAGAACAATTTCAGCATGTTTTCAATAATCAATCTCTTTGTATGTAACATAGTCACTTACAAAAGCTTTGTACATTAGGATATAAACACATGAAACAACTGTCTAAACATTTCACAAACTAACGTTTTCGTTGCCAGGATCTTTGGTAGTGACCGTGTCACCTACCCATTAGAAAAAACCCCTATCATTGAACCATTACTGCGTAAAAGCGTGTTTTTATCATTTTGGAAAGAAAGATCAATACGATGACTGTCTTATACCTGGTCAAGTGAAAACTGCATCCATTACCTTAAAGGCACGTTATGAATATCTAAAACTTGCATTGCCAACTAAGACTTTTTCTCTCATGACATCAGCCTGAACTTGTTACTCTAGCTTAAGAAAACTGGCAGGTACCTCGGGTGGATATCATTTCTCATAAGTACCTCTTTGTGTACATACAGTGTACTCTTTGATGAGATATTTATTACCCTTCATAAATAACATCATGAAATTGCATCATTTAAACTTACTTAAGACGTCATAATCCGTTTTGCATTCACTGACAGGTACAATAAACAACAACATTCTATGCTAAAATCCGTGTTGGTGGGAAAGCGTTAGAAATAGGGGCACTTTCTCACACATTTTTGTAAGCGGCATTGCGAACAGTATGTAACCATGAAACAAATAACGCACTTTAATAAACTGGGAAGTGGTGCAGTAATGCTGGACAATTGTGATGATCATATAAAACCGGAAGGGAACACAAGCTATTAGATAAAGGTTGTGTAATAAGTTTCTAGAAAGGACTTCTAGCAACAGTTTCAAATCAGTACGATACTACATCACATGAATAGTTATAGTGACACAAATGAGTCAGCACATGACACTATCACCCTATAAAGGTTGCAAAGCGTATTCTATCATTCTTAAGATTTTATTTAGTCTTCTATTTGTTTTCATGAAATTTATGTTAAAGTGTATAATGGTCCCTGATACCTGCGTCGGAATTGTGCAAGCAGTTCCAAATAGTACCAGTCTCTGTTCTATTGAACCATTTATATTCTGTAATTTGATGCATAAAATTAAATACATGCACCTATAGGAAAACCTTTAATAAGAAGCCAGCCGAGAAACATAATAAAACAAGAGGGCAAAATTTCATTTACATTGGTTAAGGGGTTTCAGATGAGATGTCTTGACGACGACAGACGACAGACGACAAACGGTCACAATAGCTCACCCTGACACTTTATGAAAGGTGAGCTAAAGACACGATTAGTTGAAGATTGTGACTGCTTAAGAGAGGTGGACGATTGGTTTAGGTGAAGAATTCTGTATGATTTAACTGATACAAAATAATTGGAATAATTATGTGGCTAATTTTTTATTAGTTACAAGAAAGATTTAGAAAGATTTAGTCAAGAAATGCACGTTCGACAAAATTTCTTGCACTTAAAGCAACGTTTATTATGTTCTTGTAGTTATTATTAGTTTTAATAGAAAATGGCTCCATTTCATACCTACCGTTCTTACAAGTCAGGTTGAGACAACTGTGTACCTTACTCGAACATAGCAACCTGTATCGGTAATAGTCAAGCAATATAGGAAGGACAAAATCATTACAAACGACATGCAGGTACTTAACACGTAATGTTGCTCTCTTATCAGGGGGATGAGTCATGCTTTTGCTAACCCGGTGTACTAAAAAGGTTATTAATTTATAACGTTAATGGAAAGTTATCAATGCATTCCCTGCTATCAGTGTATGGACTAAACAGTCTTTTGTAAATATTTTACGTGAAAAGGCCAACAATTATTGTGAAAGATTTTACTAGTTGCTTGTGTATTGTAGAGACAACCATTACTATGACGCAATGCAACATTACAACAGTCTTTTTTTTACCTTGACCTTGTTTATAAATTAATTTCAACGGCCGGGAAATCAATGAAATATAGCAACTGAAGTGTAGAGGGATAAAACAGTTTTAATTCTCTCTGAGTGCTATTGCTTAGTTGTCAGCCTGTAAAATGTCTAAATGGACTTGTCCTGTTTTATTATCTGGTATAACTCATTCGTTGTTCAAAGGGGTGCATTTTGAAAATATACTTTCTAATAGCTAGAGTGCAGGCTGATCTTAACCTACATTTGATTTGTCGCAAAGGTTGAATCACTTGCCGGGTAAACGGAAAGAACTCATAAAGAACCAGCATATTTCAAAAAGTCAGAACCTTTATCATTACTCCTCTTTTACAACCGATTAATAGTTAGGTAAAATTTCTATTTCATTCACTGGTAACTTTAACAGCGTGTGATGTAAGATAATGTATCGTAAAGAAAACACAAGTTCTTTGATCTTAAACTGAACTATTTATCATTTTAACAAGGTCGACATATACAAGTTAATAAATAAACACTTTACGTAAGTGATTTAATTATGTAAAAAGTAACATTGGTCTTGTGATACAGCTTTGATCAAATATAACAAAGAAAGCAGCATAAATCGTAGTCTATAAGAATCAGTTAACATATTATAGAGTAAACTTAGCGTTATATGTTATTTGGTAAGTCGAAGGCGCGGGAAATATCCACGTATAACACGTCAAAAGCCAAAAAAGAAGTTAAGTACCCTCTCTTGTCTTAAACAGAAAGATTTAATTTATTCTTTAATCTATTTATCTGCTGACGTGAGTTGTTAATGATATATTATTTCTGACGGACGTAAACACGTAAATCATTGATCGATCATAAGGCTTTAAAATTTCTTGAATGTGTAATAAAATGCATAGTATAGCGTTTGTCGTAGAAAAAAGCAAAACAGAAAGCAAAGAATAACATTAGTGTAGCATAGAAAAACAAGGGATATAGTGTGGCACTCATTTTCGCATATCACAGAACAGAAATAGCATAGAATAAACAATGGGTATAGTGTAGCACATAGTTTGGAATAAAACAAAACAAATATCATAGAATAACTTTAACATAACATAGAAAAGAAATTGGTATAGTGTAGCACATAGTTAGGCGTATGACAAAATAGAAAGTATAAAGTAACATTAGCATAGCATAGAAAAACTATGGATATAGTAAAGCATATAGTTTAGCAAATGATAAAACAGAATGCATACAATGTCATCAACATATCATAGAAAAACAGATAGGATAGTGTAGCTCATAGCTTATCATATGACGAAACATAAAGCATAAAATAGCATTGGCGTAGCATAGAAAAGCATTGGGTATAAAGTTACTTTAGGCAAAACATAAACCATAACGTACAGCATACAGCGTAGCATAAAAATAGTATACAAGACGGCATTGCAGACACAATAATGCAGCTCATCAACACTTTTAAGGACAATATCCATTGGCTTTAAAAAAGGAATGAATACATAAACATACATCACAATTATAAAAAAACAACAACATGTAATTTACATAAATCATGGTGAAATATACAAAGTGTTTGCAATCGTGTGTACCCAAATACGATTATGTCTGCTTAAATGCTTTAATGATTCATGATATACTAGTATACTGCTTTTGTTGGTCAAATTATACAGATTTAAAGATTCTGAACTGTTTTTAAGTGCCTCGCATGGCTCTGGTGAATCCATATCCAATATATTTCCTAGTGTAACACCAAAACATGTCTGCAATTCGTCGGCATCACGGTTCAAGTCCAATGTTACATGTGTGTCTAGTCGGCACATTTTGATCGGCAGCCATGCTCCTTTACCCATACCCAAATATATGCAGTTAGAAATCTACAAAATAATTGAGATGGATATGAATATACCAAACTCATATCACCGTTTGCTTCAAACACAATAAATGCTTAAAAAGTAGAAGAAATAACTGAATAAAGTAGTTTCTATCAACTGCACATACAAATAAAAAGAAACTTCCAAAAGATGTAACCAATCTTGAAAATTTAAACTTTGATAGCAAACAAAAAAACACAACTATACACCTGGATATAATAGAAGTAAAAATATCATAAAGATTGATATATTTTAGTCATAATTAAGTGAGTGTGTTTCTTAAAATAATGTTGGTAACTTTGAAAGATAGTATAACTTTAAAACCCACCTGTAAATACCCTGATTTTGGTTTTCGTTTGTAGCGGACTTCATATGAATGTATCAATGAGATAAGGATACATTTTTCTATTTACCATCAAAATACAAACATTGTGCAAAGTAAATAAACAGATACAAGGACAACCTGACATACTGAAATATAGCGTTCACTAAAATGTTTAAACATTCAGATTAGAAGTAACTAGAACGTATAAACAAATAAATCTCTTAAAATATACACAAAAACAACTACAAAAGATATATCTATATTTGAACGCTAAGGTATGGCCGTTATTCGATCATATCTCGTAGAACAGAATCAAATGACGTCACACTCTCAAACCAATTGCCTACTTGGCAATCTCCGTAGAACAAATATCAACCACCACAAATCCGAAAAAAAGAAAAAAAAACAACCACCCGTTATCCGGATGTCGAACTACACTGGAAGCAAGCAAAATTACCCGCTGGCCGAATCCAACCCCTCCGGTTGTTACACAAATAATTGTATCAATCATCTGCCTTTAGTTGAGTTACCAGTTTCGTATGTTTCTACCTTTACGATAATAAAGTGCGTGCATGCGAAGGTTGGGCTCGGTTATTTATTAGGTTTGTATTTATTATACTTTCAGCTGAAGTGCAGCTTGGGTGCAGGGAACTGAGGGCCAAGCGATTCATTTCCGACGGGTTTTGTACGTCACTAAAGGCTTTGAAAGAAGTTGTTTGTGCAGGACAGTGTATGCCAATTAAAGAGGAAAATATGCCATGGTGGGCAGAATTTACAAAATACTGGGCGAAACCAAAGTTTAAAGAGTGGCGGTGTGTCGAAGCAGTAACTAAACTAAAGAAAGTGCAATTAATGTGTGAAAATGGCGAAACTAGGTCTTATAGAATTAGAGTTGTTAAATCTTGTAGGTGTAAAAGTTACGACCGACCATCTAATGAGAGTGACATTAAGGTTAAGGTTACGAAAAAGAAACCAAACAACAAAAAAGAAAAAAACAGAGCTGAAAGAAAAAAAAGAAGACTGCGTAAAAAAGCGAAAAGGGAGAAAAGACGGTTAGGCAAATCACGCAAATCACGTAGACATAGACACTCTGGTGAAAGAGAAAGGCAGCGAGATCGATCGCTGCATAGTAAGGAACAGTCGTTTGGAGCTGACACAGTTTCAGACTTTCAGAATAAAAATTCGCAACTGTTAAAAAATAATGAGTCGCCAACGGTGTAGAGTGTAGACATAAGCTAGGAATAATTTGCAGTGCGAAAACTTAATTCAGCAATTTCACAAACCAGGTGTCTAACAAAGACACATGTGTCCCAAAGAAAGAGCTGCCTGCTAAGTATTCGAGATAGGATTATGTGGATAATAAGGTGTAGTGGCGTTGATGTTATTTATTGAATTGTAAAGTGTAAGCGAAAATATCTATTTAATTAACAGTACCTGATTGTAAGGTGGACCCTGGATGTTACAAGTGCACGAGAGGTATCCATGGAATGTTTTGAGTGTCGTATGTTACAAAACACAACAGATAGATAAACAAATGGAATGTGGAAGATCATAATTATGTAGTTCGGGTATCTTGTGACTTAATTTAATTAGAGACGAAACGGCGTCAACACTTTATGTTTATTTGCAGTGCGGAAATGTGATCATATTTTAAAAGTAGCAGACGAAAATAATTTTACAAAAGTATGCAATGCGAACCATTCCTTGTGGCAAAGACAAATTGTTGAAAACTGAAAATAAAAATGTTTAAAATGAGACCGTTTGAAAGTAAACATTTATCAGGGTGCGAGATTATACAAATTTTCTCTCAAAGAATATTTTGAGTGGTTAATTTAAATCTGACGTCACTTTCTACCAAAAAGAAGCTTGCTATATTCAAAATTAGCTTTAGAAATTTAAAGTTTGAAATAAGCTTTTGAGAAAAGTTGTCCATAATCTTGTGCTCAAAAGACTGTCTTAAAAGTTTTATAGTTATTAAGTATTGTTGATTATACATAACACATTTGTGTCTATTTCAGTGTCAGTCCAGTGTCCTCCGTGTTCATCTGTTCGGTAGATACACTGTTTTTCTTCATTCTGTAAGATTTCATTTCGCCAGTTATTTAACAAAGTGTACAAATTCATACCTTCATCTTCTGTATATTCATTTAACTGATGCATTTAAACCTGTGTTTGCCATCACGTTACACAAAATACACAAAAGGTGATGATCTTGGTGCTACTGTAAATTCTTTTTGTTAATGAGAATTGAACGTTTCATGCAAATATCATACACTGGACACGAATTGACATTGCTGTGGCAGAAACTAACGTTTGGATCTTGTGTCAAAATTTGCGTTACCAATCTGATGTCCTCTGTGATTTACTCCGAAGCTTGACGAGTAGAATTGAATTGGAACTGCAAATATTTTTAGTTTTTATAGTTCGGCAAGCTTCACATTACCAATGGCTTTTATTAAAATTTCGACAAGGTGTCAAAGTTAGTATTTTGGATAATGGAATTTTTCGTTGTTATAGTATGCTGTAACAATTTACTAAAATGATTAAAACATGCTTTTAAGTTTTGACTCATTTTAGATGGTACTTATCAACCTTGTTTTCTTATAAATTATTCTGTGCAAAGCAACCTTTCTAAAGACAGAGAGAAAACACGTGTTTTGCTCGTTTTTATCATGGTTTACAAGAAAATGAATTACATGTTTCAGTATTCCTGCTTTTGCCTGCAGAGATTAAATATATGTTAAGGTAAACTATTATTTAACTCTATGTACTCTTTTTCGTTTTGAAAACAGACTAGTACCAAAATAACCTCTGTTTCCAGCCAGTCCTTCTTTATCTTACGTTTGAACTCAGTGACCAGATCTTCTCTGATACCCGACATACACTTAATAATCCAAACATTGCATATCTATTCTTTGAGACCAGTCTAGATTTCTTGACTTCTGATTGGTCCTGTTTGAGACCAGTCTAGATTTCTTGACTTCTGACTGGTCCTGTTTGAGACCAGTCTAGATTCCTTGACTTCTGATTGGTCCTGTTTGAGACCAGTCCAGATTTCTTGACTTCTGATTGGTCCTGTTTGAAATAGCTCCTATTAAGGTATTTTAGACTGGTCTTTGAATCAAGTTTTACTGAATATACAGACTGTCTTTTTAAAATTATTTGAGGACTTTTATTTTTAGAATGTAAATCATTAGCATGGAAACGTTTGTGTTAAAAGGAAACGCATAATTTTCATCGTGCCAGTAGCATATTAACACTTATATTGTCAAAGTTGTTATTGTTTATCCAGTACTTGTATTGTAGATTTGATTTATGCCATTATGGTATTTTATATGTACAAAATATAAATACATTTGTATTTAACAGCAGAACATACAATCGCTTTATTACACAAATTGCATCTGATGCATTCCAAACGTTGATGGTTTTAATTTTCCTTTCTTTAATTTGAATTGAAGCATTATGTTTTGAGGCATATGCTGACTCGAATCGAATGAATAAAACACACATTAAACAACATATAGTTTATTTCTAAGCGGGATAAACTTAATTTTAGACAAGTCAATAAAATAACAAAAATAAATTTCAGCGAAAATAAGAATGAAATTCAGTTTGAATAAGGACAGAGTTCATTAAAAGTAAAGACAAAGTTCAGCTGGAAAAGGATCATGACTCAGATATAATAAAATCAATGCTCAGTTAGAAGAAGAACTATTTTCACTAAAATTAAATTCATAGTTCAGTCAGAAAAAGAGCGTAGTCCAGTGAAAATAACAACACATGTAAGTGTGGAAAAGGGTACAAGGACAGGGAGAATAAGAAAATAGGTCAGTGAGAATTAGAATATAGCTCAGTAAAATGTAAGATCATTTGTCAAAACATTTCAGGAAGTCTTTGTATACCAATACAGATTTAGAACAATATACAGAGCTAGAATCCACGAAAATCGAAATGAAACGGAATTCTGGGCGTAACGATAAATTACAAAACCCAAAATGAACATAGTTAACGATTAAATGCGTTTTTAAAACTGAATTCATTGTCTGCAGTTTAAAACACAGATACTTCGAACTGTTCTCAGAGAAATTATGCGTTTATCCAATTTTTGCATAAAATAATACACTAGATTCGATAGATTGTAGTGAAGAAAACCTTTTATACAGTATAAATGTATCACAGTAAATATTTGGTGCAGTTGATACTTGAACTTAACTGGGCTATGTTTAAATTATGTTAAATGCATGTATAAATACTATTTTATAACAAACATTCCGTATTTTGAAGGTTTAAACTAGAACCTTGTTTTCATATGTATTTTCTTGATCATTTTGTTATGTTTGTTTCTTGTTTTTGCTCATGTGATATTATCAGGGCCATACATTATTTGTAAATTGTATTTAATTTGTAAATATTCATTTACGAAAAATTAAAACTGATAATATGTACAATAACCGTTGCTGTTGTATGTTTTTCTTACAACCATTTTAAATATTAGATAAAGCATGTGGCATAAGTTTCGAGCCCTGCTACAGACCTTGTCTCTATATGTGACAAAGTTTGCATTCTTCAGAAAAATTTGTTTAGTACTGGTTCTTTCCTGGAACGATGATTAGTTTAAGTTCCGGGATGTACATAGCTTGAATGTTGTTGAAACGGGCGTTCACCCCCTCCGCGAAAGAATTAGAAGCAGAAAAAGAGGTTCCATTATAATGTAGACCAAATCAGTTGAAAACAAGCTAAATTGCCAATCATTTAACCAGTTTTCGGACTGTATAGCTATGTTGATGGTGCATTACAAAATGTTCAAGTCTCCATCCATTTGAAAATTAAAGATCTCTCCATAACCACAACTTTTTTTTCACGTTTTGAAAAGAATCCTGATTGAATTGTTCAAAACAACTTACCAAAATCAACGGATCACACATAACTACAATTTGAAATTCCATCTTTTATACCAAACAACCTTACACAATTTGAACAAAATCCCACACATGAGTTTTGAAAGAGGAACGATAACAAATTATTTTGTGGAAAGACGGACGCACGAAAGAACAAAGCAACGACAAAACTCTTATACGAGAGAAGCTTTTGTAAATACTCGCACTCATGTTACACAAAAACAGACATATATTTTTGATATTTAAACTGTAATTTTAAATGACTGCTATAAAACATTAAAATGTTATATACGTCGTCATTTTGTGCTCGGCAGTAAGATATTCAGTATGTCATCCTTTTTATACTAAGCCCCCTTCTAAAGTGGTCTTAGCCTTGAAGTTTGGGGCATGAAGAGTTTTTAAATCTTTCTTTTGGAATCTTATGTCAACGTTAGTTCGGCATGAAGTGGTATTTTGATACTTGTAGTATAGAAACATACATATTACATTCCGGTAAAGTTTGGTTAAAAAAGAGCAAAATGCGCACGGTGACCTACGGAGGATCGATTAAAGAAATCAAATGATCCTAAAAGGTCACCGTCAGCAGTTGGTGCTCCTTAGAGAAAAGAATTGCATATTTAAATTGCTTTATTGTCTTTCAATGTCCTTTCGTGCTACGAACATCGACCTAGACATAGCACCTGCACTGGTGTAAATTTCTTTAAGTTAGTAATTAGTTGTGTGATGATCGTTGATAGTTTGTTAAAACAATACTGTAGTTGTATAAAATATACTAAATGCACTTGACTTGATATTTGGAACGACTTAAGAAACATTATTAATCTAAAGCAGATTTTGGTCATTCAGTGCGTAACTTACATTAAAATGATCATTTTCTATCATAGTGAAAACATCTGCTGCTTGTTGAAACACTTTTTATGTAGGGCAAGAGGAAAGTTTTTTTGCTGCGAACTGTCTACTAGTATTTCGTTCCAGTTTTCGTCAGTAATACTATTTCTGGTAATCGAAGTGTGTATCTAAATAACAAGTCACATTTTACGAAAGTAACGTTTGAATAAGATGGTTAAAGGTACTTAAGGTATAGCATAATACTGTTTCCCGTACAACAAAGATATAGAGGCGCGACAAGTGTCGGTCGTCACATCGCGAATGAATGGTGCAGGGTATCGGAAACTCTGTTAAAAGAGATCCCAGATGCAAATTTATCATATTTGCATTAAAGGGATGCCATAATAAATACAACTATTTTATTATTTTCCAGCACAGTACACGGAAATGTAGGAAAAATTTATCATTATCTGAGCTGTGTTATGAATAAGTCCTCAATTAGTAGACGTCTTAACCAGTTGAAAGGTAAATTATCAATTAACATTTCTTTTAAAGAAAGTCAATTTACCTTTTATCAAATATTGTATCTATTGTCGGGTATAAATGTTGCCTTCTCACGAATGTAAAGTACATGTAATATATTTAATAACAGCCTGCCAAATCATACGTGTTGTTGAAATAAACAATTAAATTGTATCAGTGACGTCAGACTTACTGACGTCGGTGTTAGCGTCATGATTATTATATGACTCGAAATACATAAATACAAAATATTTTGTGTTATTATTGAGCAGTCCAAGTTTCTTTATATGAGTACAAGTCTAATAATTTTGTGAGATGATAAAAAAGGGTCATAACGTAAAGGGATCAATCCATAATATCCAATGATTTAGGATATAAATGTTTGTTTAACCAGATAATGAGCATTATGAAGGTTAGCCATGATTCGAGTCAGAATTGCTACGTTAACATTCAGCAACGGCTTTGATGGCATCATATACCGGAAACATAGTTTGAGTAAGCATCAAACATATTGTGTAATATTCGCTGAGTTACGTATTCGACAGGTGTTTTGTTAAAGAATCGGCCATTAAGTCATTAAGTCATTAAGATAATTTGTTTTTCAACAAATGTTCAAGTAGTAGATAATAAGAGGCCAAGTTGTACAACTTATTTTGAAACCAGCAGCCCTCATTTATTTATTTCATAATGGTTCACACATGTTGATACCACCTGCAACTCTGTTCCTAATCTAAATTGAATTTCCTCAAAATTTTAGTTCAACTTTGATGATGTAAACCTGCAAATGCATCAAAATTGATATCAACATACTCTATCACCTGGCACAAATTATGTTTTATAGTCATATTGCGTGTGTTCGACCATAAAGACATAATTTGATTCGTACTCTAACCTTCTATGGTCTAATTTGTAAACAATAGCTATCTTGCACGTGCTACTTAAATACAGTTAACAAAATGGCGGATGAATTTTATCAGTTAATAAATTAAGATGAAACTATATCTGATCTTGGTTTAAAGGCGCTTCAAACGCTTACAGATCCTATAAATGGGCCAATTTGTTACGATGTTGTAACTTCAAACAGTATCGGTTAATCTCTTGTCAGAGACATTTGGTTCTTAAATGTGAACAATGTCGAATAGTGATCCCTGACGATATCATTTTAAATACATCTCGGTACATAACTTGACTGATTTTGTCACCACTTCAGACTACAGTTCACAAACACAGGTACTGAGAAATTTTTTTATCTGACAATTAAAGTCGAATTAGTATTTAAGAATTAGGATACTTATTCAATATTTTTATTGCTGTATTAAAATTGACTTCCTTTCTTATAAGTCATGTACGTCAGTTACATAGAAAATATACAGTCAGCTGCTTCAGACTAGAACAGAACAAAATAAAACACGGAAGGAACCGGACAGAATAGACAAATAATACAAAGCAGCAGCAGAACAAAACAGACTATAACAGGACAGGACGGGATCAAAGATAACAGTGCACATATGAACAGAACGTAGTTTATTATAAATCATACATTAGCACACAGACTGACAAAAATAAAACAACCTTGCAATAAAGTTTTACTATGAAACATTTTAAATCTAGCTTCTGTAATATCAGAGTAAAGGGCACGTTATGCGCTACAAGGTTGTCTTTTAATTTGACCCAACCCTTCTTTGTACAAATTTCATTTTCGTTTAAGCAAATGTCCCCTTTGAAAATACTTTTTATCTAAAGACATTATAGATGTTATAGTTATACAAAACTGCGTCTCACAATGGTCACTCTAAGGCGCCAGAATGCAAGTACTTTATTCTTTGCATGACAACAATTATCCGAACGTATTGCCCCCACGCCCGATGTAAAATTTTGATGACAACATGTCAACAACATTTCCGTAAAAATGAACGTAAAAACACTAAAGTCAAGACAACGTTTCCTACGTCTTAGCTTGTAAAACGCGTATTAACACCTACATGACAAGTATATCACTCCCACAACTGCACACTTAATGACCCTGCTAATTAGACGTTTCGTGTAAAACATTGTTATTTAAGTTTCATTATGATATGCGATCTTGCACTGTTTGTAGGCTCTACACACATGGAGTCAAAATAAGATGTTTGTATTTTCTATTTCAATGCTTGTAAAATATCGGTAGTGTCACATTTGTAAGAAGTGAAGGTGTTGATGTCAGAGCATGGCATACTGAAGACGAAACATTAATTTCAACATCAGTAGTCACTGTTTAGAGCTCAATGTTAGGTTGAGAATTTCATGGTAATTTATTATGGTTAAGTTTCTAGTTTGATCCTAAGTGGTAACTAAAATATGAAGCTTGATTTTACAATGTTTACAAAAATTGGCCGTCGGGTTTTTGAATTGTCTGGTCTAACCGTGTATTTAACCGTTTATATGTGAAAGTACTGTAAACCACTTTTGCACTTCCGTTTAACTAGTTTGAAATATAGTAAACTTAATTTTTTGTTATGACATATTGTTTTATTATGGCGCCATTAATGTTTAACGACAAACAGCAAGTGTTGCACTATTTGGATTTTTCCTTAAACAATCAGTACGAGTATGGGTATGATAAAGTGCATACAGGACACGGAATTAAAAATGACAAAACAAACTTTTAGATATAATTACACCACGTATTATCAGTCAATATCAATCTTAAAAGATGCATATTTCAAAAAGTGTATTTTTAAACATGGAGATATCATTGAAAACGGCAAAACATGGCATAGGCGAAAGTCGATCCAACAGTGTGCGCATACGACATTGTTGATAATGATTCAGATACAGACGACAGTTATGGTACTGGCACAGACTACATAGACGTATTGCATGTAGTAATTGTCAAATAATCAAAAGGACTTAATATAAAGCAATTTGCAATTTCCAAACAATATTGATATACTAAGATTCTTAGGAGCAAATGTTCTTTCAACGTTGGTATTATTAACTCTTCGTAAACGTAAACTGAAGAGAGAATTTTCACTGTATACGAGTACCTCTGCAAGTGTACTCCGAATATATACATTATATATCGATTTCTTACGATTCATTCTATTATCAACGGTAAATTCACCAAATAAATCATTTTATATTAATGCAGGAAAGTCAAACAAATCAACTTGACAGTAGTGTATTGAATGAAACATATCTAATACAAATGAAAGTATGAAGAATGCATAAATCAAAAAATCAACTTTACCGGGTACCAATTGGTCTTATTTTGCAATTAAAGTGATATACTTTTAAAAACAAATCATACATTGTATTCAGAATAAAACAAAACATAATGCAAATGTTGAATCAAATTGCAACTATTGATGCTGCTGAATTTTAAAATATATTTGATGTCAGATTTGGAATCAACATTTTTTGTCTGGTCGTAGGCAGGTATAAAATTTAAAAGAAAGTTATACAGTGTGATTCTAAATTTTACATGAAGTGAAAGAGTAATCGTCAAGTTGAATGTTAACATACGACACACTAGTTTACTCACATTCAGCAGTTGTATAGGTGCACAAGCCAGTAATTTCAGATATAGTCTTTGAAGTTAACCGTTTTTCTTTTCCAAACAGATATTTTGTATTGTTGAGTAGGGTCTCTTTTATAAAAAATTTCACTGTGTAATGTGTTTGGTCTGTTAACATTTTCGTTTCGACCAAAGAGTTTGAAAATAAAGTTCCACTTGTCACCTCATAATGAAGATAAATGTGCCAAATTTTATTGATAATCACTTGCTCTCTGCGCAGTGTCGTGTCTGGTATGCATGAGCACATTTTATCTACAAGTTATCAATGTTTCAGGAACATGGAGGTAACGTTTTAATAAAAACTGTGTCAGAGGCAAATATATAAAAAATAGCAGAAATCAGTAGACATGAATTAATGTGGTCGTTACAATATAGAAGAACAAATTGGTCATGTATCTTTTTTAAAGATACTTCTAGCTATTCTTTAATGTGAGAAAGATGACAATTTCTTACAGAAGATTTTAGTCTTACACGGCGGATGGTAGTCTAGTTCAGGACACGGAAGATGGGAGACTATAACTGGTCACGGAGGGTGCTGAATCTGACTGTTGGTGAGTGCTGATTTTGATGTGTTCAATGATTACTTTTTATATCTTATATTTTGAAAAGTACTTTCAGTACTTTGATTGTTTTACAATCTTGCAGAATTAACTGTTATTATTACTGTAATCAACTGTTGATAAATTACAGTTGGAATACAGCAGCATTTGAACAGTCTATCACAGCCTTGGATAGCATTAAACGAATACATTGTATACTGACTCTCCATTTTAGAGTAAGTCTAGTTAATGTTATGTTTGGATCAATACAAAATAAAGTAATTTATGACAATTTTCTTTGTACATATGTACGAAATAGTATACTATTTTAAATATCAAAACATTGTATGAACTAGATGAAAATGTCATTTATTATTGTTGATTGATGTCCTGTGTAAATGTTAAATATTGTCCTTCTTTTAAAGTATAAACTTAACACAACCTTTCATTCGTTCAACGGTAGCCATTGATTAATCTAAGTCTCTATTGCAGAACTCCCTTTTATTTAGTAACGATCGTCCGTTTGTTTGAAAACTAGCCTAAAACTAACGACACTTCATATGCAAAAAAGAAAAGAAAAAACTCTCACAAGCATTAAATGTCGATGACAGCAATTTTTTGGTAGCCTGTTTGTTGGATATATGCCATGGCACAGAGCCATCACCTAACAATGAAGTAGTGTTTTCGCTTACAATCCGCCATTTTGACCAATTCAATAATATGGTCACGTGACGGGAATATTCACTCAGTCAAAATTTCATTCATACTAGTTTTGACAACTGAAAAATGAACACCTGTATAATTCATTTTTAAGTTATCAATTTTAATCACTTTGAGCTATTTAAAGTATTAAATGGGCTTGCCTATTTAAAGAAGATTCATAAAAGTTTATCTAAATGTGACTTGTAAGATGATCAGGAAAGAAAATAAATATTTATTTCATTTAAAAACTGATTAGGGTCTATTTGACGATTACCATAAACTGTTAAGATGAATTTATGCTTGAACGTGATTAGATAGTCCGATTCTGTGATATTAGAATGATTTATAACAAGTTTTGTTTAACTTATGCCATCATAAGGCTCTGTACTACTTTCAGAAATGATAAAAGAAACTCTAGTCTTGAGTTAGGTTTTGCCCAGTATTGAATTTTGCAAGAATCCCACACGGATGTACTTACTGTGATTTTGGCCCGCCTATGCACATATTGCTTGAGGTGAGCGATTGTGATCGTCTGATGTCCGCCTCTCAGTCTGTTTGACCTGTGTCCATCACAATTACTTTGTGAACATCCATTGTACAAATGTATAAGCAATCATCATGAAAACATGTGTTTGCCTTGATAAACTCTATGTCTAATTTCAAAACTTGGTCATGTGGATCACACGATAAAATCAAAGAAAGTTCTTGTGAAGGTTCTGTCCTCCTTGATAGATATTAGATCTTTTCCACTGTATTAATCTTTAAGGTACAGACTATGTTAAGATGCTCTTGGTTGAGCGATATGAGTGATAGACCATCCTTTTTCTAACTACATATGAATTTCTGCCCTGTCATACTTTGACTAAGTACCCTAAAAGTGTATTCCTCTTTTATTTTGGTTAGTTATATTATTTTAGTGATGGCAGAAAAAGCAAAAACGTCGTTTTATCTTTAAATCTTTAAGTATGTTTTAATTAACATGGTTGGCCTTGCTCTCGGCTAGAAAAGACATAAATGAAGCCAGGAAAATGAACCGGTTAAATTTAGTGTTGTGTAACCGAACGAATAGTGTTGCACGGCCTCTGTAAAAGCTAAATGTCTGTCGAATATAAAATCCATGAATTGGTAGGTCACAGGTTAGTATTCTTGCGACTTGTTCTCTTTCTGTAATACCAAATAAATTATATGTATAAAAATCTGTATTAATAGGACTCAATTCAGCAAATCAGATATTAGCTTCGTTTTCGGAGGATATATTACTGATGCTCAAACAGAATTTGTGAGTTATATTGTAGAGTTCTAAGTAGTTTAATATTTGTATGACATTTACTTTCCAGAGCGAAGCCAACATTGATCTAAAGCAAAAAAAGAACTACGATATCAAATGATGCTAAGAAGATGTATCTTGCTTTTTGTCTTTGTTTTACGTAGAAAGTGGAATATACTAAACGAAACTTCTAACGCGCCACCTGCTTTTGTCCTTTACTTATTTAATTATCCACCCTTCTAATGTATATAAGCTTATTTTCAGATGTCAATGCACAAAAGCCATCATCTTTTGCGGTAATGAAGACACGGGATAGATACACCCGTTACATGAATTTCAAAATAATCAAGTGGTTTAAATTATATGGCAAAAAACTTTAATTAAACCTCCGTAGACTTAACAAAGGTTATTGCCTTGATGCTCTTCCTCTGGAAACCCACTCTTAAGCTTCTCTTCCATATCACTCGATCATTTCGATCATTTCATGTAACGACTGTATCTACCCAATGTCTTCATAAATGCAAGACATAATTAGCTTTTGTGCATTGATAGCTTGAAATAAGCTGGCAGATCTTGGAAGGGTTGGTGATTAAATACAGAAGGAAAAAGGCAGGTGGTGCGTCAGAAGTTTCGTTTAGTATATTTCACGTTTGTTACCATTTTCTAGTTTATGACCATTTTCACATTTTGGAGTCATGCAGACATGAAATACTGGTAATTATATGAAACCATTATAATATCTTGCAAGCTTGCAAGAAATAACCATATGTTTCTAATAAACGACACTCGTTGTTTCAGTTAAAAAAATCAAGCGTGTGTCTGACCTGTGTTGTAAATAGATCATTATTACCTTTGCAAGATCCTCTTGTTTGAATTCCTTTACGATTATGACTAGTAGGTGCATCAGCACTGCAGTTAGATGCAAGCAAATCAAACTTCCAAAACATCTAAAAGTGTTATGGTTACAGCTTTCCTTAATTGCAAAGAAGAAGGAACAATGCTGTTGTTTATACATGTCTACCTTAGCGAGCCGGCATTACGAAATAAATATACGGCAATTTACAAGGGCACGGTGGTTCAAACCTTTTCATTCCTAATGCGCAAAATTGTGCATGCTTGAACGCACATGAGCATGACCAAGTCAGGATCGATTTGGATTTACTTATGTTCTGTAAAAGTCTGTCATATCTGCTTTTGCAAGGATCAGGATCTTTCTAGCCGTTATGCCAGGGCATTACATCTGTTATTTGGAAGTTTTCTCAAGAGCACTTTCTACAAAGAAAGTATCAGTCGTCTTATGATGTCCTTGAAATCGCTTATAGCAGTTTGGTGTTTTGGTATGTTTCTGTTATTATGGATAATATTTTCATCACAAGGAATGAAACCTTTCTGACCTTATTCAGTTTATTTACTACCTTCCCTCCCGGTCAGCGATTTCTTTCGACGGGATATCTAACTGACACAATGTAATGTGCTTAGGTATGGCCACCTACTGGTGCGAGAGGGCGGCGTGAATGGATAACCTGTTTATTTAACACTGTTACTATCAGGAATGTATGTATTGTCACAGGATTAAGTAAGCATGTAATAGATAGAACGTGGCAAGGTAAGCTCATTTTAACTGAAAATCCACATAATTAGGGAGATCAGCGCGGAAAAATGTTAATCCTGTACTTGAATTAAGTTTTAGTACACCATTCAGGAGTCTTAATCCTCATGGCTGACTCCGGTGCATAAATATTTTGGTTGATCCTAATCCGTTCTAATTATAACTATTGCATTGTCATTGTTACCTCTTTTGTTTTGTTTATACATCCCCTACACAGAACTGTTTATAATTTATCATGGCTAAAGTGTGGTAATAGGTGCTAACTAATTCTTATGGTATAAGACTATAAGTATGATTAATACATTTCCGTGGACTTACAAACTAAGGCTTTCGGCCAGTGCGACTACCCAAATTCTCACTGACTGCTGAAATGCATGGTTTTTTTTACAAAATCATCCAAGTCCCACATAAACAAGTTAATTTATACATGTTATCCCATGATTTATGTCATTTATTTGGAGGACACTACCTCCATTTTTGAGACAGTTTAAGTGGTCACCGACCAAAAGTGTCAGTAGTTTCAAATACCAGATATTTCCGTTCTAATTTATATCCATATTTTTCTCTTATCATTTCATTCGTGATCTATCACGCTTTAAAAGAACTTATCTCGTTTGCATCCACTTATTTTTACCCAATCGGCAACTTAACACATAATATAGGTCTGCACGTTCCCTAGTCACTGCAATCTTAAATATTGTGTATTTTGAATAAAGTGGCAACGTTGTAACAAATTCCATATCCTTTCTGCTTCCGTGCAACAAAGTAATTAGATCACAAAGGTTTCCCGTGCTTACGATTCATTTCGTTATTGTATCACGTGTCACCTAGTTAGTGCTATAGGTATGATGTTCGAAAAGTTTCCAGAAATCAGTAGGCAAACTGTGGCAAAAGTTTGACTGTAAATACATTAAAAAGCATTCAATGGACTGTACTAGTCAAGTTTTAAGCATATTTGGTGTAGTCGCTATAGCAACGCCGTGTTGACTGTGCGTCAGCTTCAAAAATACTTATAATCCTTGTCCAAGCAGTTTCAAAATTCGTCCTCAAGAAAATGGCTTAGGCATTTTAGAATAGTGCCCTGCAGACATAAAAAAGCTTTTTACGTTCACGTATCCATGAATGAGCATGATTTCTGTATGGTTTTTCCGTACATGCAGGCAAACGATAGCCTTGTTTAAGTTTGTCTTCAGCGTCAGATCTTTGTGAATGTTTATGCCATTAAATATATCTAGCCTTGATATCAAACAGTTTTTAGGTATTCTGAACAAACGTTTTTGTCATTGACTTAATTTTATTCAGTAATACGTAATAATTACATGATATTCTTTGCTCTGGGTTCAGTTTCACCACTCTTAAGAAAGCATCACCTCAACTGAAACGTGAATGAATCAATAAACTTCTACAAATATGAAAGGTTGTCGTGACATAGCGTATAATTCCGTACATACTGTTTACGGTAAATATGAATTTGTATTTCCACAAAAAGGCAAATATTTTAGCAGTTACTATTACGTTGCGATTTTGCTACACTCGGGTCAACTTGACATTGTTATAATAGGTACATAATGTATGATTTATTTTTTGAAAGATATATGTAAATGAACAGTACATGATGCATTCAGTATACTTTCTCAGTTTGTCTTATATCGTGACATACAAGGAGATATGAATGTTTTCAGGAAAACTTTGCTAGAATAATCAAATAAGTTATTGCTCTAGACAATATTTCCCTTTAGATAATACCGGTCCAGGTACGACTTAGTCATCATCGTACAAGGTAGCGATATAATACACAGTTGTGGAATAATTGCTTGTATAAACTGTTGATAGTGTTGAATATCTGAGAGCTTATGCCTCCGTTGTCACTTCCAAAATATATTGAAAGATATTGTACCCTAGTTTAACTTGTAGCACTTATTTTTATAGCCTCTCTTTAAAGAGATCCTAAGCTGATAGAGTCACTTTTGGCCGCCTCGAAAATAACTACATTAAATCTCTAATAAGGATGTACTTTTATTTTCAACAATTAATTCACATAGCTGAACAATATCCAGTCGTCTGAAAATAATGTAAGGGCAATACAAATCAATAAACTGCAAATACATCAAAAGTTTTTCATACCCCATTGAAAACTACTCAAATGAAATACATTGTAAGTAATTATGCCGAATATATGTCTCTACTTTTTATCTTTATTTTTTTTGTAATAGCTTTTCAAAGGGATCACGTTACTGGCGACTGTTAAGCGTTTCAGAATAACAGAACATATCTGGCAAATCTTAATACCTTTTTTACGTTGACGCATACAGTATTGCTCATTCGGTATATGACATTATTTGTTCGGAAATAATAAAAACGGCAAAAAAGCCCGTTTCAACAAATTCAAATAATTGTTTCAACTTCCCTTTTTATAAAATGTTCTAATCAAATTAAGATGATTCAGAAGGTAAAACAAAATAAAGTGGATAGAGAATTATTTGATCTTTATTACATCACACGATGACACACGTTGTATGATAACAACACCAGCTTGTAAACATTGAAACATTCGTACAGGCGCCATACTTCATAGGCAACATAATTAATGAAAACCCACAATGAAAAAAAAAATCTGTAAACTGTTTAGCAAAATGTTCATTCATTCTCTTTATTACAAACTGAACTAAAACAAAAATTATGAAAATACATATGAAAATAAGTTTGTAAGGAAGCTGTGAGGGCTACGTTTACTAAGTCTTTGAGTCTACACTGGAGCAGACTTAGTAACAACATGTATAAAGTGAATAATCGATTATCATTTAAAGTAAATAAATAGCAAAAAACGTATTTTCTTCAGCGGAATAAGTTAAACCAATTTTATACACAGGTACATACAACCGTGACATACAAACTTGGCTTCAACTACTTATTTGATCTTCGTGCAAGAGAGCAACTATGTATTTCACACAAAGGAGTAATCTATGTCTGTCTACTAGTGCATGTTCACTGATCCCCTGTCTGTACAATGGTCTGTATCTGTCTTTATCTACTTATTCACTGATCGTTTGCACTCCTTAGATTTTCTTTCCTGGTATGGTCAATGTTGACCCTTAAACATCTCTGTTGTTTCTGTTCTATGACCACGGCACACCATGTTCTATCTTTTTCATTTAAGCAATCAAGATTGCTAATTTTGATGTTCTCTGACGTCAGTTTTCATTGACAGTGTTTTGCATATACATTATATGGGGGAAATTGTGTATAGAATGCATCATGTGTTTACGTCCTTGGTCGCACGTAGCACTGAACACCAAAATGCACCATGGGATGGTCGATGAATCTTGTCGAATCTTGTCTCTGAGAAAACATTTATCTGGTTTTCTATCAGTTGCTCTGCTCTAGAATATGTTCTAAGGTGAAAATCTGCATTGCACATTACCTTCTACTTCTAAGCCCCGCTTGCGGTGACTTTGCTTGTGACAGTAGCAGTATTACTCTATAGTTATTGCGTGCGCCAATTCTCCTATTTGTCCGATTAACAATGGCACATATCTGTCTCCAAAGTACTCAGTAGAATTTCTGTAAAGACTTTGGTTTAACATTTGCATGGCTTTTAGAGTATGCATGTGCATTTGATTAAATTAACTGTTGGACACTTTCTATCAAAGTTGCTTCAAGAATTTGAAGGTATCTCTGTACAGATGTCAACGTGCTCTGTCGCCTGAGTAACAACACCCTCCCCAGTATTGTCTAATAATGTTACTCTTCCTTTGTTCAAAAGACCGGTATAGCATCTAAACTCCGCACTTGTTGGTCCGTTTGTCCGCACACTTCTCCAGGTATTGTTTAATAGATTTTGATAGCAATGCAGGGTTACTGTTCAGGTGGGTATATGAAAACGGAGCACCTATTTATATAATCGAACACCATATGAAAAACTGCAATCATTGTTCCTTAACGCTGCACCGGTAAAATCCAACGTCAGTTTATTCGAACTTGCATAAAATCATAAAACATTTTTGTCGTCTTTATTGAAATTACTCATACAATTTATTGTGAATTATTAATTATGCAAGTGTTTACTTCATCACTGACTCATCCCACTGTTACATCACCTTGAAGTTTCCGGAACATTACCCAGGTCGGAAGTAATAGCTGAGTCGTTAAAACATACTTGACTCATCAATAGATGAATGGCTGAAGCACCGTGCGTGAACATGAATGATCTAGGAAAGTAGAGCACCCCAATGCATTAAGGTATCTGCATCCCATTTTATGACATTCAAAACTACATGTAATGCGCACGAGTTCAAAATAATACCGCTTAAACATTTTGATTTACACATTCGGTGAAATGGTGTGAGATATATACCCATGAGAGAAATTAATCAGTTATGTCTTTTTAATATTTCATTTTGTTCATCACAGCAAAACAGTTTATTGGCGCAGTGAAATCAATATGCGTATTTTACCGACTTTTGCCTAATATCGGGATTTAGGTTTATACCCTTTTTAAAGTCACATTTTCACCACCGCAGCGATAGAACTTAGACTAACCCGAACAATTTGTTCATCATCCATTGCACGAAAACCTGTATAATTTCTATAAAATACGATACCGACAACGTATTTTACCGTTTCGCGCCCAATCTTTACGTCAATTACATAACAATTTATCTTTATATGACTTTTGGTTGTTTTTTGCATTATATTTACAGGCAATATGGCGTGAACATATATCATTAGAGCATTAAGCTAGCGACACTGATTTGTTATAATTGATCATATTGCTCAATAATGAGGCTTTTTTACTATAAAATATTGCCTTTTAAAACGCCTCCACAACCAATCTGTATCATTGCAGTTATAACGGTATATAACAGTACAATGACAAAAATGCTATACAACAGAATAACGTTGTACACAATCGTTGTAACACAATCGAGTAATAAACACAGTTTTCTTTTATTCAAGTTTTCCATTTTTAGAAAGTCTTTAAATCTAAATAAATACCATTTTGCCTTAGAAGTCCATAAATCTTTGATCTGTGACGCATTGAGATCTATTCTGGTATCTCCATTTAACAATCATTTAACAATTTGTGAATCAATATATTTGAAAATAATAATGTTGCGACTTCACAGTTGCTAATTTGTAGCTTGTAACAGATCCAAATTTTATTTCAGTTTCATGAAAATAGACGTGATATTGACGAAATAATTACTATTTCTCTGTAATAGGGTGACAAACTAAATGTTTCAAAATCAAAGCTGAATTTCTGTATGCAGTAGCGGTTTAACAATAATATACAATATTATTTGAATCCAAACTGCCTGTGTAGCATTACAGCTTACAGCTTCTAATTCGAACTCTAGGTAATTAAAGATTACTACATAGAGTCGCAAAGTTTTGCCAGCACGTGAGTTCTTTCACTCCTTTAATTGATTTTATTCGTTAACAGTGTTTGACCCTAACGCTGTAGTTGTTTGCACGACACATTCTCAAGAAATATGTATTTAAAGATGGAATGTACACTCTTTTTAATATTTAACCCCACCAAAACGCTAATTCTGCTTGGTTTTCCAAAACGTATTAGTTTTCGTTGTAGTACCATAATTAATGCCATTAGAAGTTAACCATCGTTACATACCTGTCTTTTCTGCGACTGAATTAGGTGGAGAGTTGCTTTCCACGCATGCACTATGGTAGCTTGCATTATCCATTACCGATGTGCTGTTTTCGGGTCAACTGAGTTTTTACCCAGATTTCAAATATAGTACCATTCATTTCGATATGATATACTCTACGATAAACACTAACTGATAAAAAAACAAGTCCACAATTAGGAAGAAAGCCTTTTTTGTGTCGCCCTTTCGGAGAAAAGGCGATACATAGGGATTGCTTTGTCCGTCCGTCGGTCCGTCCGTCCGTTGTTCAGTCGGTCGGTCCGTCCGTCACATAAACTGAACGTTGGCTATAGCTTTGCCATTTCTTAAGATTTCTTCATCAAACTTTCAAATTGCATTGCTTGCTTCTGACAAAAGGGTTGTGGTGCCGCCAAATTTTGTAGGTCAAAGTCATATTTGACAGAGTTCTGCCCCTTTTTGTACTTAGAATTTGTAACAAAATTATTGGTTTTTCTAACAAAGCGAATGAGGGAGACACAAGTGACGCCAATCTAGTCTTTACACCCAGCATGTAATATTGCAAGTCTTTGTTCTTAAGTTCTTTATCCAATTGAAATTCTTCGCACGTGATGTGTATCCACCCAAATTTTATAAAGGTATACAATCGTAGAACCATTTTTGTCGCTTTCTCTGTAAGTTATTATATTTTATGTCAAAATTTACTTAAAAGACATTTATCATGCGAAAGAAGACTACACAATTGACATGCAAATACAAACTTTGTTTTGATCTGATGTTTTATTACATAATAAATTTAATATACGAATTTATTTATTCTCGCAACAAGCTCTTACAACTTACATTAATGACGCTTAAGGCTCATTTCAGATTGAATCAACCTGGGACCCTCCGATCCTTTGCTATTTTCAAATTTACCAAATTTAAATTGTAACTTGTGCAAAGCACTCCATAAAACAAATTTAGTTACATCAGAATCCTGGCTTTCATATAGTCCTAGTGCTGAAAATCTGAAATAAAAATCATAGTTCATCGCCATTGATCTTGAATAATCTGCCCTTGAAAATCAGAAAATATTACAAAATGTTGTGTTCAAAGGCAATTCATTCAAAATCAGGACAGGTAACCTAATAATTTTATCTAAAGTCGTTGTCTCAAACTTGTTTCTCAGTAAAAATACCAAGTTTGAAGAAATCCTATGAAAGGGAAAATGTTGGCCCTATATACATACAGGAAAATGTAGCAAACGTCCAAGTGGAACCCCAATGATCCATAGATCCAATAGATCTAAGTTCGTTATATGTTTTGTACTAGGCCTTCTAAAACCTTATTCGTTAAACTGAAACGAACTCACCGTAATGACAATCCTGCATTGCACTGAGTTCTCGTCCCGCTAGGCTCGTGAAGGTTTCGATGTTCTGATCAAATGCCCGCAGTTACTTTCTACTATTAAAAATGAAACGGCCGGTAGCATTAGTGCATTGAATTTCTGAAAACAAAATGGAAAAAATAATGTTTAGATTGTGTTTTCCATTTGCAATAGTTAAATCTTATTTGATTAAATACAAAAAATACACTAGTTCAAAATTGTGACATGGATATAATTATATATCTATATGAGTGTTCAGTAGAACAATTGTGTCGCCCTCTTACACTTAATCAGAATAATCAATATTTTCGTGACAAAATCTAAGTACAAAAAGAAATCTTAAGAAATGGCAAAGTTATAGCCAACGTTAAGTTTTTGTGACGGACGGACGGACAAAGCGATCCCTATGTATCGCTTATCTGCGAAAGGACAACAAAAAAAAGAGGGATGGAGGGAGAGGGGCTAGTATGTAGTGTGTTTCCTTATTACGAGCTACACAAATATACAGCTAAGAATAAGAAAATATTCATAAGCTTTTCAGCACCATGCCCGCTACACAACTTATGTTACAATAAATCATGTATTATTTGAAGTAAGACCATCTACTATGTATGCTAAAATATTTTTGAAAAAAACTTCTTATTGTGTACATAGCTGCCGAAATAGTCTTAAATTGTATATAGCAAAGATTGCTTTATGTAAAGTGTTAACAAAGAGGGTCTGGTCATATGAAAAAAGTCATTTATTGACGTATTCCTTGCTTACAATTACATTACAATTTATGTTATTTGTTCCTACTGAAGTACATTTTTGTATTACATTGCAGTTTTTTATCATTTCAATGTTTGGTTTCGTTTTCGGATACGCCTATTTCGGGTCAGTTTTAATTTAATTTAACCACTGAAGTCAGAAGTTCGAATTTCTGTTCATTATTGA
The DNA here is from genome assembly GCA_022818135.1 of Saxidomus purpurata. Lineage (NCBI taxonomy): Eukaryota > Metazoa > Mollusca > Bivalvia > Venerida > Veneridae > Saxidomus > Saxidomus purpurata. The sequence continues at coordinate 30,826 of JAFMSR010000516.1, forward strand.
CAAATTCTTGACCCGGAGCATACATGTCATGTGTGTATAGTAGTACTACATTACTTACATTTGTAATCAATAAAAAAGGCCGACTTAAGTTACAAAAATGTCTGAAAGGACCAGTGCCCTTTGTTCAAGTATTAACAACAGTTTATTTCGATAAGATCACAGATGACTAGTCTGTGATGTGCCCACAATCACTTCTATGGTCGGTGATAGGTCAGCTATTGTTTTCGTGTTTAGGATTTCTGTGGCCTTCTTCATAATTGACTGACTGTCTGACCGCAGACTGATTAGCTTAAGGCAATTGACAGACTTCATTCCTCAACAAAAATAAATAAAAGAGTCTATTCTTTAAAGAAAACTAAAGTGTCCTCATTTTTTTTCGAATGTTTTGTTTATATGTCAACCGAATTGTCTTCTTTAACGGTTCATTATTCGGCAGTAATTCATAGGATAGGTCTGATCAGAATTTTCTCAGACCGGTACTACTGTCTATCTTAATACATTTTGCATTGGCATATGATAAGCATGGTTTCGCCAAGCTTTTGTATATTTGTAAAGTATGCAATACTAAAATCAACAAATGACGCGAGCTGTTCCATTATCACTATTCATACTTGAACCATGCATTATAATCTAATAGCTTATTCTATAAATTTACTTTTTAAAATCATCTGACATACTGGTTCTACCGTGCATGTCTGTTTATGTTATGATTTAATTAATTAAATAAGACTAATAAATGATTGAATTCCATTGCATGATATTTAGTTCTGTTTTAGAGAAAAATGTTGGTTAAACATTTTGCAAACCTTGTTCCTAGAACTATAATTTACATCTTCAAAAGCCAACGTCTCGTTCAATTCTTGTGGTATAAAACTATTGCTGTTGTTGATCAACCACATATTCTCAACTTTTAAGAAGAGCTTAAATATCAAGATGATATTGATGTATACCAAGAACAGTGAAAATATTTCTTCCTTGTTTGTAAACTTTTAAAAATAGTGATAGCTTGGCCTAGACAATCAATCGCGACCTTTACTAACAGTTCTTTATGACATCACCTATCTCTGTTGAAATCGGTGTGACGATTTTGAAAATATCATCAATTAGCGTTTTCATTTGTCCTGCACTTAAAACTAATATATAGTCGATAATACATCAATATAATGCCAGTAATAATGCACGTATCTTGTCTGTTCTGAAATGCCCGCTAAAAATAATGATAAGGCTACGGTCACTAAACGCGCAACTCCAGTTTTTCGCTAAATATTGATGGTTATCAAAATCTTTTTTTAGCCGCTGAATTATGAAAAACGACAGTTTGTTCTGCTTGTCAAACAATTCAGTGTTCAGTGTATTTTACGTCCCGATTTCAGCCAGACAGGTTCTCGTCGTCCTTAAAGACGGTTTATTCACTAAAACGACATTGATAATAAGTATACCCTTTATGTTGAACTCCCGAGGCGTGTAAGTTATCTACCAAATTTGCAGAAATGCAAAACGCGAAACGTCTTAATTTCTTGATGATTCTCACCATATTAACTTATTGAATCTAGTGCAAGAAAGTCAAATAGATCGCTTGCATGAATGCTGATTTTTCATGGATAGAAGTAAATCAAAGAGGCATCTTTTCTCTTCTTTCCGTATACATAATATGAAAATATACGCGTGTATCAAGGTAGTTGCTACAAACAAGCACGACTTACTCCATGAATGGCAAACTTATTGAAGACACAATCACCTTTGCTTTTGGACATGATTCAGACACCATCAACAAATTGGGTGTAAATTGTACAGAAAATGTGATTAGTCCAAATAATATTTCCGTCGGGCACTTATCATCTTCTGAAGATGTTCATGGTCATTATGAACAAAATATTACGCAAGAAAATTACAAAACCAGTAGATACAAAGGTAGATGGATATATGATATTTCCCATTGTAGTTCTGTGTAAATAGTTATCAACTATCTGAGTGTAGTAGAGGTCATCCAAAATTTTGGTAATGTTGTGAATGTATAACGTCTTTGCTGGGGTAACGGAAACCGGTCACTTAATTCGTTTCATTATAATTTAAGTAAAAACGGCATATTCTAGAAGCTAAATATTAGATCGGCAATTGCTACAAAGTAATCAATGCTGTCACAGTTCATATAAGAATGATTTCAAGAATGACGGTGCAAATATATATTGGCTGCAAGAGGACAGCACCTCATTCAGAAATAAAATAAAACTGTTCTTCCAACACAATCCATTCGCATACATAATAAGAATAATATTACATGGAAAAAAAATTAATTCGATCCATTCCGTCTGCTGGTGACGTCCAGTTAATTGAAATAAATAACAACGAGTCTTTTAGTGAATGCTTAACTTTCCTGTGTTTTTGCAGACCATATCATTGCATTATTTAATAGCTTATTTTAAACAATTTACTTTGATTTGTTTCTAATGTGACATGTAAAAATTTGAGACCTTTACTGTGATGAAAGCATTATCATAATATTGCACATATAGCCGCCTAAAACTGACATAAACGCTACCTCCTTCAAAAATGACACAAACGATTGTCCTTTTGTCCAGAAAATATACAAACAACCATCAGCTGTGTTACTTTCAAACAACATTAGTCGAATGCACTGAAGAACCATTCTTTATTAAACGTTACTTATATTTGTACAAACATTAAAAGAAACTCCAGGTTCCTCAAATAAAACGGCCTGGAAAACAGCTGTACCAACAAACACCTGCACTATACTTATCACTATCAGAACAGATTTCTGAAGAAAAAAAACTGTCTCACCTGTTCAAACTTAAGAAGAAAGTGTTTTAAGTATGAGTTTCTTTTTGTAATTATCAAATTTCATGAGCATTCTTTCAAGAATGACATACCTCCCAGCACCTTTATACATCCGTGTCATACCCTAAAACAGCGTTCCTTTGATCAGATTTTACTTCAGAGTGTATTCCGCAATTATTATGAAACCTTGCTGCGTCATTTCTTAAACTTACCAAAAGAAAGTTCCGTATGTCAAGCAGATTTGAAAAAACAGGGATGGGTATTTATCATGAGGCTATTTTTGCTTCTTAGTCACAGGGCCGTTGTCCAGACATGTCCAAATCTGGTATTTGTTACACAGTTCCTTCACAAACGAGCCACAAGACTAAAGAAACAACGATAAATTGGCAGATATTATTCAAATACTCGATTAGCATATATCAGTCAAAGAACATTATCAAGTTTAGGAACACGTTGATATGACCTGTCCTTGTCTCCTATCCGACGTATTCAAGTTTGGTTTGGAGGTGTTGAAGGACGTCTAGTAAAGCACGTCGCGTGTCAATGTTCACACATTCATCAACTTAGTCTAGTGTTTAAGGAAGAGTCTTATAACTACATTTATTATACATGTACATGTATCTTGTAAACATGTATCAGTTTCATTTGCAGTTTTTCGGTCTTCATGTCCTATTATATAGATATTTCGTGTTTCTCCACAGGCCTGTTATAAGGTACGAACTTTCTATCGGCCATATATCTAATCTGAAATCTTTTTTTTGTTTTTTCTTTCTTAATACCCCCCCCCAAAATGCTTTAAAAGGTTTGTTTTTACTTTATTTTTGTTCATGGTTAATCAAAAACTTCTAATTAGCGTTTGGTTGCGTTACCCTGATACCATTACTGTTGATTCTATTCATTCACGGTACATTTTTATATAAGCTTCTTTTTGCTGGGAGTGTATGTTTTGCAGATGTCTTCATATTTCTTAAATAGTTTAGATTCTAAGTACTATTATAGTATTATATTAATATGCAACTTTTTATTCAAATACTTTAACTTCGTTACATATCATTATATCCCTCATAACTTCTGTTTGAAAATTCATACGATCGGCAGTTGACGCTATATACTTATACTTCCCTTTCAGCATGATGAGTGTTTATTGTAATTTTTAAGTATAAACTAAATACGGACCAACTTCCTCGTAATTATAATTAATAATGATAGATTATCTTGGCCGCAGTATAAAATAGTTTTCTAAACATAAAATCACAAATATGTGAATGGAAGTTAGATCATGTACAAACATAATCTTCTTCATTATCTATTCCAAACTTTATTACTTATCATTGGTAAGCATGTTTTATTCTGTCTCACAAAAGTTATTTTCAATACCATTAGTCATATAACTGACTTATTTTTCAAAGTTCATTCATAAATCCATTACTTATCTCCTTGCATGGCATCACACCGTGTCTCGCCATTCACAAAACTCACCGGAGAGCACAAAAGGGAATGATCTGCTTCTTTTCGCGGTTGAATAACAATGGTGTCACCTTATAAAATCTAGGGATCTTTTCATAATTTGATTAAGTGTGACTGCAGGGGGTATACTGGCTTGATGTATGTCATCCATTTAAATGTGTATCTAAACTGTAGTAAAATTGTATTTCATTACATGGATTAATGGCATTTATATGTATGTACTTTATCATTACCTGCTCTTAACATCCTTAGCCCCCTGCTCTGTTAGTTCAAGGTTTAGAGTTAACGATTCAGATTCTATGGTTATAATGAAATGATTTCCGAATCATTTGCTTTTGATTTATTTGTCTCTTTGTAACTAACATTGAAGAATGCTCTAGAAAAATAACATGAAATGGTGTCGGTTTGATGTCTTAGAGCGGTCTGTATAACAACTCACGGTATGACTGAAAATTTAAAAGAGACTTTAGCACTGTTTAACTCATTTTAACTTATATTGATTGAAGGCAGACATATGGTTGGCTACGCATTGACACCATGATAACAGCATCCCTCTGTTAACTTTTCAAGTTTACATGAAAGACCGGACCAGTGTTCTAACTATGGTAAACATTCTCGTCTGTTGTGTGAAGTGACAACGACCCATTGCGTAATAGACCTCGTTCAAGTCTTTGACAAATTTATTCAATGCAAATGCACTCCAATCAAGTTACAAAAAATTTCAAATTCCATCTCAATTCAATATAAATATTCATAAAACACATAGCGAGAATGAGTATTGAAGGACAGTCTGGTGCATAAAGAGGGTCATGTATGCTTACATACAAATCTATGAAACTGTGTCATATTGCTATTATCCGATTGGTGAACTAAGTTTGTAATAAAATCTTCCCTGTTAACATGCACTGAGTTTTTCGGTAATTATTATTTAGTTTTCGACTTTCAGACAGCTAGAATGAATGTTATAACATATTTCTACAGCTTCACTTTCTGCGTGAGCTACCTACTACATGTATGGGGACTTAGATCAAGAACTACAACTCAAGTTTATGACTTACGTACCAAAATAAGTCACTTGAGAAACGTTTGGAAAGCTTTAGTAACGATAGGACAAACAGTATACCACTAATATCTGCAGGCAACGTATACATTTAAGACGCAGGGCTAAATGCCGAATGACCATTTGTCGAGATTTTACTTTATTTGTCTTCGCAGCATTGTCGGCGTCTCAAACAACGGTAGAAGGCGCTAAAGTGTTTAAAACAGAGGAAACTAGTGACGGTTTATTCATTGAAGTGCTGTTTTTTATACAAAACCTAAACACCTAATCGGGCAAGAGTATACAATACCACTGTACAAAAAGAACAGAGCTAAGGCGAATCCAAATTAATTTAGGGATGTATATCACTATTTTCCACGACGTCTTTTGACATCATTTCAACGGTAAACGGTAACATGGTGAAATGATAACTTCAATAGTTTCTCCTTAGATATAAGCTAACCAAGCAAATATTCTCATCCAATATAATGTCACTTCCAAAACAACAAGTACAGCACAATATGTCTTCAATAACACAATATCAGAATCCAGGACTGGCCTACAAGATCTTCATCGTAGTCCGATAGGGATTGACAGGTTATCTCGATCAACAAGTCCACAAAAGAAGGTCATGATCTGAGTTAAGAATTTGTATAAAAAGTAAATCAATTCTGCAAAAGGCAGATTTGTCTAATTCAGAGAGACGCCGTCTTGCAACTATCTCAACCAGAATCGAGCACATCCACTAGGGACTGTGCATGATAATCGTTATGTGTAAATCTCAATACAATGTACCCAAGATAGGTAATGAAGATCCTTCTTAGGGTTGACAATTTCTTGTTTCAGGAATTGCCGTTAGTGGTATTTTTCTTCATTATTATGCTTTTGAAAATGGATAGTTAGATTTGTTTTACTTTTGTAGAGGCTTAGTTAACAAGATTGCAATGTTTCGCATTGGTTTTTTATCAAGCTGTAAATTATTCTATGTTTTGTGTGACATTTCTTTATCTGCAAGCTTTCAAAAATTTGGGTTCCAATATTTTTTGCTGGCTGAACAGGAACAGAACAGAACAGAATGTTACCATAATGATATACGTTTGTTCAACCTGGAATCATTTGTACATGAAATTCTCTGTTGTGCTCTAGAAACACATAACCACTGCCTTATATGAACTGGTTCCCATCCCATCTCCCCTACAAGAGCTGCCGAGGGTGCATATTTCCCTACTCCTAGGTAATGTACCTTCTAATGTTGGAACACACGTGTGTAATCATGTGTATAAACGTCAGTCTATAAAGATGGGGGAATATATTACACAAGACAAAAAGTTTTCATACAGACAGTGCTGATTAAACGTTTTATTCATATAGTATACATGTGCAGTTGCTAACCTAATCAAATATAATGAATTTAAATCAAATGCATGCAGACAATTGTATTCCCTTTCTTTAATTAGTATTATACATGGACTGTATACAATGTAAGAATAGATAGACAAAAGGTCAATGGTTTTTCTCATTACTTAGGCAATTTATCTAACTATTTCGTTGTTTGACATAATTTTGAACTTTTCTCATTAATATTTGGCTCATGTGCTTGAAATTCATTCATTCAAAAAAGCAAAGAAAAAATCGTTACTATATAACTCTATAATCGATTACCTTTGCGATTCATAAGTGCGGTCAATTAGTATTCGCATGAATGAACTACAGCTGTACAGCCAAACAAGAACACATCATTAACACCTCATTAACATTTAAATCACAAAGCAATTAATGTATAACAATATAATGGATAACCTCCTTCTACCATCACACTAGTATGTTAAGGTCAACAAGAACATCATCATAGATTTGCTTTCTTCTCTAGTTGATACTATAGTATTAAACCATACTGATACAGAATATATTGACGCTGTAAATAAATATAATGGTCATCTGAAGTGACATAAAAGTCAACTCTGCTTATAATTTCATTAAAGCATATGACTTCGCAAGTGAAAAAAGATCTGCAGTCACACATTTTGCCCACCTATGAATCATACATCTATGATTATAATAATCACTTATCATTTATAATAATTGCTTTTTCACTTCCTTCACATATGGACTGTATAATTTAGAAATCACTTTCAATATGAGCTATAAGAACATTCGATTTGTTTTCATTTATTACCGCAAATAAGTTAATATGAACCATGAAACAGTAAAAGAATAAATTTACATTAAAAAGGCTCCAATGAACCCGTAACAATTTTCAAAGGTAAACTTTCTAAAGCCATGAAGCTTAATTTATCCCGCTTTTCGCACATCAAGATGCCCAGATAGATTGTATGAGATATGTTGCAGGCTCTAGAGAAAGATTTTGAAATTGCGTATAATGGTATACATCACATTGTGTTGCTTTTTTCCGGCGAATTGGTCAAGTAATTAAAGAATGTGAGCAAAAATGACTGACTTTTCCTTGTCTCTTGGTTATTTTCTGGAGATAATGAATAAAAAGATATTCATTAACGAAGGAAGAAGTTGATTGACCTCAAACTATTTAAAATTTATCAAATATAGTCCGTTTTGTTTCTATTTGCGGTTTTAGTCCATACCATCTCCCCCATCCACGTTTCATGATGCAGTATTTATGAATACCGTTTTGCCATGGAGCATATTTGCAATGCTTTTTCTGCTTTGCTATACCGTAAAACATTGTGGAAAGGGTCAGCTTCGTTTTAGTTACTTGCTGACAATGAGCTCGTAGTTTGGTTAGTCTTACCAGGGAAACTTTCCCCTATCTGTCATGTAAATGGTAATAGACCTTGTCTGGACCCGGTTTGCCATAGTCTTCATTTCGTTGGTAACATTCTTGTATGGCTAGTCGGCTTCGGCTTCGGCTTACGAGCCCCACAATCCATTGAATATACATGAATACACACTCATTGCTATTGGCTAAAAAAACAAAAATAATATCAAACAGGGAATGCCACGTACCAAAAACGCAGCCTCCCCAAAAAACGAACCCCACAGCACCCAGAAGTGCACACCACCAACACACACACACACACACACGCACACACACACGACACACACACACACAATCATGTACACACACACATATACACTACCAACACACACTAGCATACAAAGCAAACACACGAGGACAAAACGAACAATTAAAGGAACACAGTGGGGCACCGCCTTGGAACGGTCAGTGGCAAAAACACCACTGGGGAGCTTAAACCGGTTTATGGTGCCACCCAACCTCACTCTTACCCCCACCATGTTCCAAAGTCACAGGACAGTGTAAATAAAAGTAATCCCTGCTAGGTGAATCTCAACACACCAATGGAAACGTCTATAAACCTATTCCACACTGACAGAACCTCTGTCAAGATAGCCCTTGCAAGGCCATGTTTCTAACTGTTTCTTCAAGAACTTTAATCGTCAGTATGATTGCTTCAACATCTCCGTAGTATTTGACTTCCAAATGTTATGCTCAGACTTACTGTTTGCCAATGCGTTAACCGACTTCACTGCCGTGTGTTGCATTTGCTGCTGTTGTGCCAACATCTGTCAATGTCTCTGGATATATTTCCTCTGAGATCGCAGAAAGCGTCAGATATCTTCTCGTAATGTTATAATCTACTTTTGGCTTCATGCCAAAAAGACTTTTGCGGTGTGTATATTCAACAAGTCAATTATTTCCATAGCTTTGATTGGTTGTACATATTGTTTTCCATTGTAGTAATAATAATAGTTCCTAAAGCTTTGTATTGGACCTTTTCCAGCCATAATAACTGTTTTAGAATCGTCTTATTACCTATCCAATTTGCTTATTTTTGTTTTGGAAAAATGATGTTATTTTGTTTCGAAGATCTTGCATGCGAGTTAAAAGTGAACCTACTGTTGCCTTTTTTACATCTGTCAACTAATGCGACTTATATAACTAATATAATAAAACTAGCTTCAAGCTTTTATGGTGCGATAAACATTCTAGTGCATAACGTTTCTGTTTTTCACCAGTCATAATCGATGCGGATAGTTTGTCAGTAACTTACAGATCGCAGAGACTCGTTCTTCTGTGCATCACAGCACTAGGTCGGTGTATATTGAGCAGCCTTTAACCCGCCCTACTTGCTCGGTCGGACATAGTCTTTCAATATGTAATTTTGATGTGATGCTTTAGAAAATGTCTAAGGAGATCACAAAGTGGTCATTTTACATAACTGTACTTTTCCTGACCATGCTCGTTAAAATTTGTTATATGGCGAAATCTGTTAACGTTTCATTTATTTCTATAACTACATGTATAAATAACATAATATACATATTGATGGTAGAACTGAAAATAGATGTACATGGAATTATCGTTTATGAAAATAGTTTATATGTTTAAAATATGCAAAAAGAGGCATTCAAAGATTAAAAACACTCATTTCAATATTAATAAGCTAAGATGATGACAACCTCAATTGTTGAAACACACATATTCTAGTAACTTGCTCTACATACAAACACATTTAAAATAAGAAATATCAGCAATGTAACAATAAAAGCAATAGACATTTATAAATAATGGAAAACATACTAAAATTCAACAGTAGACCATAAGGGGAATAAATACCATTCCAAAAATAACAGCGCTAACTGACAAGGTCGTTGATGTAGGAGTTACTGAAAGTGTCGTCTGTTGTGTCACAGTTGTCTTCAAATTCCACAAATGTCATAAATCGACCTATATAACACTTGTCGGATTTGTTCTGATTGTCAACTTGCCACTTTAGTTTCTAGGATCTGCATCAATAACAACCGGAGTTCTTCCATGAAGTTTAATAGGCATTTGCCGGAAAGTTAAATCTATTTCGCTCATTTAGAGATTAATATATTTGCAAATCAGTGTCAAGAGTACAGACCTATCAGCAACGAGTCAGTATGCAATCAGTGACCGATCAATAACACCGTCCCGTACCAGTGACACTACTCAGAAGTTATACTCACACCTCAGATGGCTTGATGAAAACAAAGGTCAATGACAAAAAAACGTTCTAATTTCTGATCGTTTCATGACTCCATCGCTTGTAAATGTACTAGTCGGATCGTCACATCCGGTATAACCATTATTCTGATAAAGTAATTGCTCCAAATCTTACCCAGTGCTTATAAATGTCTCTTGAACATAATCTCATGCTCAGCACGAAATCATGCTGAAGTAATGTGAAGTCAAGCTTTAATATAAAGATACATAAGCTCTAGAACAGACGTTATGGAATTCGATTTTGTCGATAAATATAATTTGACTTTAATTCATAATGCTTGAGCATGATTTCGTGGTGAGCATGATGTTGTGCTCAAGAAACTTTTATTAGCTCAGCACGGGTCTGATTTAGAGTTTGATCACATTCGGATTCACACATATTGTTTAAAAAAATGACGATAAAAACGCAAATCTGATTCATGTTTACTAGTATTCCAATGAGTTCGATGCAATGCTTTACTTTAAACCCGTAAATCAGAGTTCCTTTATAACCAATATTTACTTTGTTAATACCGCCCTTATCCGAAGAAAAAAGGTTTGGTCAGTCCTCATCAGATGTGTGTTGTTACTACTATAATAAATCTCTTTAATCAAGAAACGTCACTGATAACAGCAGCAAAATATGACAATAGTTTACTAAACCACTTTCATCTGTTGCATGGAGCTTTCATATTATATGCAATTTTGTGCAAAAGCTTATATGGACAAAACTTAAAGTTAAAAATGGCTCATATAATAAATACAAGGACTATTTTGTTTTATTTGTAAAACTCCTTTTTGCTTCACGGTACACGAGAAGTATCCAAGGTGTACGTCACGAGCGGGAGCTTAGAAGTAATACTGCAAAAGCGAACAGACCTATTTATCAAATCTTAGATAAACATTGGAGTGTTTTGTGAAATAATATAGACTTAGCAAGAAGAAGTACAGTCCTTAAACTTTAATCTTGTTTATGAACAAGAAAATATGTGGTAATCCAGAGCGGCGTTCCTTTCCTCGCTCTACAGTGTCACATTTGATGTTACAATTGTTTGGAAAATCTATTTGTTTGGAAAGAATTCCATCGTTCCCCGCCCTTGCATTGTTTTCCATTGTTTGAAAAGCCTCGAGATTTTTTCTAGACGTTTAACAGGTGTTAAATGAGGAATAAGGGTAAGGTGCAAGAAAAGGTTAAAGTCAAGGAATTATTAATGATGAAACATTCCTCGTTTTAATTCTACTTCCGGGGTGTAATAAAGAGAAAGAATTAAGATGGAATGTATTTTGATTTGATTCAAATAGCTATATCACAAATGATTTTCTCTTATTGTTTAATTTCGAAAAAAGAGGATTGGTAAAGGTCTTGCAGGTTCGCCTTATACTAAATTTGTATTGTTACAGACCATTTGCAAATGAACACATTCTAGCGAGATAGTGGCCATGTTACTCTTACTCGCGTCTTAGTAAAACTTCGACGAAGGGGTGCAGAAAATAAAAGTGTTAAAATTTAAGCCCTGGAAGTTGTTCAGTACAGTAGAATAGATTTTGATAATATTTGGGGCATTGTCTGAATAAGAGGATAAAGGACAAGTCGTCGAAACATTTCTTTATAGCTGTTGCTTTTTTATGTGCTTAAAAAGATTACATTGAATTTAAACTGTGTGTAAATAGCAGTATAAAAGATACTAATTTTCTTTGTTTCTTATGTTGATGCTGAGATAGCTTTACAATTAACAATTGCCAGAGAAGAAGAGTGGGTAAATTTGTAGCGAGTACGTACTGTCATTAGAAATACAGCAGTCATTGATGGCATTAAGTCTGTGAGTTCGTGAAGAGCTTATTTGCACAACTTTTATATTACTAAGCGTTTTCTTTCGGTATAAAGTGTTTGGGTTTTGTTATGTTTCAAAGCATTTGCATATCTTTTAAAACAAGTCACTGCAATTGTCTTTAACAAACCAAGAGACAAGGGTGGAATAAAATTGAAAAGGACATGTCAGCTATCAGAATAGACTGTAACGAGAAGGAAATTGCATTAGGAGCCATCAGGAGTATCTCTCCTGGTGACAGCGTACCTTCAAAAATGATATTCGGAGCCGGATATAACGTCTTCTCCTTTAGTACATATAACAGTAGTCTTTATAGCGACCAAAAGATCATTATAAATCATTGTTGGTCTGTGAATATTTGACTCTAACTACTGTAAAAAGTTGTCAACATTTAGCTGTACATGTACATTGTAGATAGTATGGTATAAACATTAGATAAGTCTGCATATATTAGCATCTAAGCTTCACTAAAAGAGTTTTTATAATTCTAGAAATAATAATATTTTTAAAGCCGGCATGGTATACTGTATATTTGATAATATTGGTGCTGACTTAATTTTCACATTTGTTCCATTAATTCCTCATTCTGCTTATTCATAAGAGTCATATCACAAAGATTTATGATTAGAGAAAATTCTCCTTTTGAAATATTTAGATTCGCGAGTAAGTTTTCTCAGTATGTAAAACTAAAACAATTTACGACAAATACATGGGCATCTATAGCCAGATTTTGGATCACCCTTTAGATGATAACATAAAGTGTGAGTGAATTATACAGCCATGACAGCAGTCAAGCATTATTTGAAGATACCTTGTCAAACAATTTCTCATTCACACTAATGGATGGTTGAGTGTAGGAGTGATCTAAGACTTGACTTCACGGTCAGATAATCACAAACCAGTTACCTAAAATCAGGTAAAAAAAGGTCCTTGTGGAAAGGATGAACATGAACGCTGTGACAGGACTACTGTATCTACCAGCATTAAGCATGACGTTAAAACATTGAAACGCTCCGCAGACCATGAAAAGTACTTGACTAAAGGGAAACGGTATATTAGCAGTGATTTGAGTTTTTGACCAAGTTCAAATAAAGGGTGGTGAATGAAAGACAAAGACAGACGCAGACTAAACTATGATTTTGGAACAAGAACATACAAATTCGATACTTTGATTGTCATGGAGAAGGACTGGTGGAGATTAAATGTTAGAGTTTTCAAGCTGTGAGTGTGACCTTCACATTGGAAGTAGTTGTGTCAGTGCGGAGCATGTAATGAACGCATTCCACAATTTGTACATGCCTAACAGACACGTGAACCTCTAGTGTAAATGAAGGAAGAAATTTAAGCTTGGATTCCATGAAAATCCTGCAATTTCGCATTTTCATACCATTCAAACTTGCCGCTGACAAGTGTTAAAAGTTGTGTCGTTTTTATTTGTGATCAAATCCATTTCTTTAAATAGACACAAATCAGTGTCGTGTCAATTTTCAGGTTGTTAAAATCAAATAGTTGTAAACAAATAAAAGATTAATATTGACAAAACATATCAAGTTGTAATCAAATATACACTTAACTAATGATACAATCGTATTCGCTGTAAACTTGTTAGAAACAAACGAATGGTTCATTCATTCAAAATTTGACATGAAAATGTTAACTTTGCTTATCCAAATGAACATTTTTTTCGGATTGGCAGGGTGACGCCCTCGACTTTACTTTGTTTGCTCTGGAAGTTAAAAGCACGTGTCAGAATCAGCAAACACATACAATATAAACAACAAATAATATATCAGTGAATATTGTCAATTAAAATCAGAAGTATTATCAATAAAAGCGTGGAGTAAATGTAATGTTCTTCACAATAGGTGTTCAGTTTTATTAACTGGATTATAGAATGTGACGTCTGAAAGAGACAATTCATTCCTTATCAAATATTTACAATAAAAGCAAAATAAGTAATTTAAAACATATCAACAACTGTTCCACAAAGGCTTATTGTAGCCCCCAAGTCAATTAATTTTGTTCCATTAATGACCTGTTTTGCAATAATTCTGCTGAATGTGCATTTTCTTTTATACGTTTTTGCAGACCTTCTATCAGTTCTCAACGTATCAATTTAATTTATCGTTTTAAATGGCGTGTCCCGGTTCAGTTCTTATTTTTTGTGAAAAGTGTAAATATGATATCTCTATATTATCCTTTAATAGTCGGATGCAATTACGATATCTGTATTTAATACAAACAACTTTCAATTGATGTGCAAACTGTGCACTGAAACTAACCATGACAGTGAGTCATTCTGCCAGTTACCTTACTTAAGTCATGTGTTAAAAAGCTAGCATGTGACCGTTTGCAAATTTTAGATTGAAACTTGATATATACCTTTTATGTCTATGTTCCATGCATGTATCAAAAAGCTAAAACATATTACCGGTTGTAAATTTATGAATATGTTGGTAACAAATACCTGCAATTAGTCTTATTTTAAATATATAAGTATTGTTCTAAACAACTCTCAGTGGATATAAACAATTATTGATATCTGAACAAAGCTCAGAGACGTAAAGTTTTCTGAGACCCACAGTAACTCTCTAAGTAATGTTCACTGAACAAAACCAAATGAGCCATATCTAATGTGAATTACTTTATCTGAAGAATGCTTATTGAGATACTTTATGAGTAATCCTTACTGTGATATGAGCCAATGACAAAAGTATGTAGTTTGTACACTGTCCTATCTGTCATGTCCGCCGTTAGTCCGTCGGTCTGGAGCCATATCTAAGACATAGTTTTGGGGTATTTAAAAACTGTTTAAAAAGAGTTATGGCCCTTAAATATTTTCAGTTATTTTTCATATAAAAACTTTAAACTTCTTTAAAATACTTAGTTAGATTTTTCTCTCTTTTTTGACGAAATAATCACCAAATGACTCTAATATGTCTGAAATAAAACGCGGTCATATAAGAAACAATGACTCCATTGGGAGTGTGCTGTCATAACGAAATTTAAATCAGCCACATCAAAGACATTGTTTGGTGTATTTGTATCCATCCTAGTAGAAAAAGTAGACAACCCAGCAAAATTCGGTCAGGATGCTTGTAGAATACCAGAGTTCGGGCCCTTAGTATAGTTTCCTTGCCTATAAGAATCTTTAAAATGTTTTTTTCTCTCAAGTGGTTTTCATAATTGGCTTTTATACGACCCAACAGCAAACAAAAATGACCACATATAAATTAGATAAGATATGTTCTAAAAAATAGGAGCCCCAGAGGGGTTTCGCAGAATTTCCAGTGCAATTTATATCAAAACTAATAAGAGAAAAAGAAGGTGATCATGTGCGTATGTAGAACTTTGTTAGTGGTGACATAAAATATCTGACCTATTAAAAATATATATAATTTATGTTAACTACTGTCAGCGTTAATGAAAAAAGCTGTAAATGTGATTTTTTAATGTATTTTACAAAACAATAAAAGACGAAGTATTAATCATGCATCGATTACCCCAGATATAGGGCCTCATGGAAAAAAAACTCATGATGCAAGTCTTTACAATCAGATTCCAGAGTACAATGTGTCTTGTTAAAGCTTTTTTAATGATTAGCAAGTTTTTTAGTTACTTTAAATGTGTACTTTTGAGATTCAAGGTAGACGAAAATTCATAATTAAATGGTCTGGCAACGAATCGTCGTTGTTCTCGACCTAACACTTTCAACCAGACAATACAAAAATGAATTCTAAATTGGTTTAAATGTCATTCAGTTAACTGGGATATGTTATGTAATGCGAGAGATGTTTAAGAAGTTAGAGACAAATGCACGAATTAACAATGTTATCTTGATCAAAAGAATAATGGAACACACATTATCAGTGTTTGTTTTTCCTAAAACTGTCAAAACATAAGAGTTTAATGACGCATAAGCACTCGGCGGTGGATAATGAGAACTTTTATAATTTGCAGATTGTCTCCTTAAAAACTACTTATTATCTAGAAATTCGTATGTAGTTAATAAGTGGTTTGCAATTTCAAAAAGAAAAACATATTCAAAATTATATAGAACTGAATAGGGAAGCACTTGCGACATCATTGAACACGTTGTTGATGGAGATAGTTTTATTTATGCGCGCTTTTGAACTTTAGTATTAAGAAAATGCTTAAATTTGAGCAAATACGATAAAGGAAAATGATCAATGATATTTACTTTTGTTTTTTTTTTTCTATATACATATCTTTTTTCATTGTTACACTGAGTTAAAAGTGTTAAAATTTATACTAATATTGATTTGCTGCAAACTGGAGGGACGCGAAACGTGATATTGAACTTGTTGTGATATTGAACTTGGCCTCAATATTAGTAACAGTACTGTAAGAACTTTTTATGTCGTTTTTCCTTGCTCCGGCCCTCTAAGGGTCCGAATCTGGTCTCGCTATTACCATTGCTAGTTCTGTTGCAGACACTAAGCAACCATTGGGGCAACAATGTATACATATTGTAAAAGTGACAGTAGATGTTTTATTATTTATTCACTAAAGTTCACTGTTGTCAAATGTTTCTGTTACATTTAGGTTTAGCTTCTGTTTCAACGAGTGTTGATAGATACTGGAGACAGAAAGTTAAGTGCAGTCAGTCTCTCCTCAATAAACAATTCTATAGTGATCCACCAGATACTTGGAACACGAACTGATCGCGACAACCAAACAATAGAACGCTACACTGATGGCTTTCATCTTAGAATATGTTACCTTCCAAAACGGTCATGTAAAAAACGCAAAAGCTCTATGAATGCTTTGAAAAGATGTTAAGAAATAACTTACCATAAGGAAATGATAATATATCAGTACATGTATTATAAGCTAGTCAAAATGAGTTTCTGTATATCCAATAGCAATAAAGCTGTTATACATTGTTCATATATTTTAGTCATAAATTTGGTAATTTTCCGTATATTTTAGTGCCAGTTGTATTTCTTTAGGTTATTATAGCTACTTTGAAGTGAAGCATCACTTCAAGTAATATTTAGTACAGTCGTCCAAAAATGCCTTTGATATGAATGCTAACATTGCTGACGGTTTGCTCAATTTCAAAAATGATAAACAGGTGTTTAGATGGTGTAATGACAAAGACATTAGTGGTGTATTAGATCTGTAAATAAATGTTAAGGCGACCTTTTGTTATGAACTACTATCACCTGATCTCAGATTCTATATATTTAGAAAATGATTGTCAGCTCATTCGCTACGAATTCATGCCAGTAACAATGTTCTCACAAATGAACGATATTGTACTTTTTTGTAATTGTCACGACTTACAAGGTGAATACCATTGTATACTGATTTGTCCCTCTTATTATGATATGAGGAAAACAGTACAATAAGAAATATTACTATGTAAATCAAGAATGTATAAATTTATAGCATTTTTGAAGTCTGAAAATGAAATATTATGTTCAAATTGTCGAAATACGTAAAGCGACATTATGCGCATCTTACTGTACATAGTGTATTTTTGGTGACAGTTTTATAAAAACAATTTCTGGTTGCTGTGCATTTAAATGTTTTAAATTAATGATAATGCCGCATTAGTATTTGAAGTTGGTGCTTTAGATATAAAAATATAGGACTGATAAAATAATAGTTCCTTTCTTCACATTGATCTCCCTTGTGTTGTTGTTGTTGGTAAATATTTCGGCATGCAGTTGTTTTGTTTTTTTTTTCTAAAAAGACTCTCCCAGTCAAAACAAGAAAGGTAATATTTGGAAAGTTATTATTTCGCACTGGTAGCGGGAAGAATTTGGTGCATTGGGTTAAAAGCTAATATTTCCTCTATCCTTATTTCAGCTGGATTTTACTTGAAAAAAATGCGCGTAATTCCACGTTAAAGAATGTTTGAAACTGAGAATATCTCTTTCTTATGTTAATTGATCTTAATGACAGCTCATCCTCACAGTTCCTGTTTATGTGCAGAAATCATCTGATTTTGTGTATATGTGTATTTATATTTATGTGCGTGTGCGTGTGTGTGTGTGTGTGTTGGTGGTGTGTACTCTTGTGTGCGGTGTGGTTCGTTTTGGGGAGGCTGCGTTTTTGGTACGTGGCATTCCCTGTTTGAATTATTTTTTTTTGTTTTACCTGACTGTATTGGGTACCATGTCATCTTGCATGTACAATTGTATTACAATATTCAATTGATATGAAAATGTATTATATTGGTACACATCGAATAAAGTTATGTTCTGTTGTATTTAAAGCCTTTGATTTTGCAAGAAAATATATACATTTCCTCGGTTTGAGACATACATGTTCTGGTGTACAAATTCGAAGGTATTCTAAATTGGACTGTACAATCAACTAATATATGTGTAATCACTTCTTGTCACAGCTGCCTAGTTTCCTAACGGTATATGTCATATAAAAGAAGCTATGAGCTTTTAAAAAGGCAGGGTTAAAGAAGAAAAGACCATCGGAATACAGTTGCAAAAAATGAAAACAACTAAATTGACATTTGTAAGGCTGTACCTGCGAGATACGCTAGCTATGAAGGATGTTTAGGTCATGTATGATTTATAAGTAAAACAGAAGTCCCTGGATGGTGAAGTGTAACAGCATAAAGTTAGAATGGAGGACTGCATGGCTGTAGCGTATTCAAGTTAATTTCGGCGGCAAAGTGATGTTTCTGAACTAGTCTAGTAAGGGTTGATTAACTACTCTATGTAGGTATTTACTTCCATAACCTCATTGCCAAACAATTGTGTGTAACTGGATAATAAATTTCATAGCCAAGTACTATTAGTATCTACTTATGAAAGAAAACTGCCTACGGCTAGTTGCAAAAAAAAGTTTTCATTAGAACAAAATGCTTTCAGTACCGACTACAATGTAACGTTCCGGGCATTATTTCTTCTCAAACCAATCAACTTTAAAAGTTCGTAACTTCCCTTATGTGACATA